>JBAMJV010001635.1:0-185735 GCA_037951105.1 Echinarachnius parma | reverse complement strand
AAATTAGGTTGCGCAGGACATGGCTCCTTCACAATTTGTGAGAGGAAAGTTGCTTTGGAGCCTTAAGGAATTGAGGATGATATGATAAATGTATGATCAATTGTGATGAGTTTGTGGTTTGCTGAGTGAAATTTGTGGTTTATGGGATTAACATTTTATGCAGAGTGAACAGGAATTGCATTTATTATTGTAGCCAACATCTTTGACATTCCTTTTTTCAACAAACCGTATTTGAAATAATCAATTTTATTAATCCCAATCTGGTTATTAAGTAAATCAAAGAGATGTTCAACTAATCTTACAATAACTGAAATGTGGGTGAAAGTTTTTTTTCAAAGTCTACAGATGTAACAAATAACAGTTTGTAACATGAAATTGCAACATTGTACCATCACCCCATCCATGACTCCCATGAACACACACACTAGTCTACCAGGGTAAAGTTACAATGCTACAATTTAAAAAATGCAATTCCTGTTCACTATGCATCAAAGTTGGGTTTAATAAAACCATAAAATTCACTCAGCAAACCCAAACAGAACGCAATTGATCATGACTTTATCATATCACCCTCAATTTTGTAGCTCCAAAGGACTCATACCTCTCAGAACAATAGGAAGGCTAATTTCCTGCGCAACCTAATTTTCACACCCTTTACAAAAGTGAGCAGTGCTCACACCAAGCATGATTATTTCGGACTTTTTGGTATGTCATATGAAAGTTGAGTCCCATAAGCTTATCCATACATATAAACCTTTTCCCCCAAATCATATATTTTTTATTCGGCAGCCATTTCAAAAGTGTATAGTTTTTTTTTGAGGACAACACAGTATGCATTAACTACAAGCTGCAACTGTAATTACAGCAATAACCACATTTGCTTTATGTATTGTATCCATTTAAATATTAAGGATTACTTCTCATAATACATTATCTACCAAAATACCACATCAACATTGGTATTACACTCTATAGAATCTATGAGAAAATTGAAGAACAAAAACGCTGGATGTAGGTTAACAGATAAACCGCTGTTTTTAGTGACAGGTATAAAGGGATCTAGTCAACTTTGTTGAGATGTGCAAAAACTGATTAATGGTTGATGCAATGTATACCTGTTGTTATCTCATATGTCCTCAGGGTATTGTGTTGAACATTTCAAGGAGTCAAATGGACAATGTATGGCCAAGTAATGAGCGAAAATGGCAAAGTGATATTGGGTGATATTCCCCCGCCACCAACTCACTGCATTACTTTGTACAGGGATGAAAATCTCGCCCGGAGATTTTTTATCTAAATACTATCAATCATACATATCTTATGTAATGAAAGGTGAAATTTGAAAAACCGAAAGCCTGTCCCCATGATTTTATTGATAATATACGATACAACTAGGTATAAAGGAACCTGCTAGAATTACAATTTTATTTTTTAGGATTTGGACAATGTTACTAAAGTCCCTTTAAACCATTTTTGGAATAAGCATAAATTCTACAGCACAAGTTGATTTGCTTATCATGGGACACTTGAATAGTGAACTTATAATGGAAGTAGGAGCTATCTATGGTGAATAAAAGTGAATTACAAATGCCCCGGTCAGCCAGAATATTGACGGTTCTTTTGGATGCGCAGCCCAAAAATGTGGTAACTCGACCGGTCCATAAAAAAATCTTGTAAATGGTAATTTAGAAAAATCGAACATAACAACAAGATCTTCCAAGATGGGTAAGAGAATGTCAAAGGAATCAAAGAAACTGCTCTCCAGCCAAGATGCCTCCACTACACTGAAATCAGAACTGTAGGGCACCATGTATCAAGTTGATAATTCTTTAATGAGCTTTATACTTAAGATAAAATAATGTTATATATGATCTAATGGACATATGTGACCAAACACCACAAATGACCATATAACCCTATCTTAACTGGGGGGGGGGGGGGGGGTCAATTTGAGCCCACCCCCTCGACTTTTTGCTGCGATAATTCCGCAACGCGCGCAGATATTGCCACTCTAATCACTGCAATTATTTATTTTGGGCTAAAAATGTTGGATTAATGGTCAATAATTTATTCCATTGAAAAAAACAATAAAAAACATAAAGTCGAAAAAACAAAGAGAATACATAAGAAATTCAAAAAAACAAAGAAATACATAAAGAAATGTTATTTTTTTTGAAAACCTGTTATTAGTCATAAAGAATAATCATGCACAAAATTAGCATATTCTGAGCATAATTTAGTGATTTACAGGACAAAAAGAGGATTTCTGCATAAATTAGCATACTTTGCATATTTAACATTTAAAATTTAACGAAAACATGAACGCGTCGCTAATACTTCAATGTACCCCTCCATGCAAAATTTTGCGTGAAAGCGACAATCGGCTCTTCGAGATTTAGGGGGGTGGGTCAAATTGACCCCCCCCCCCCCCCCCCAGTAAAAAACCTGGTCTTGAATTAGCCCAGTGAGAATAGGGTTAAGTCACTGTGTAGTTTCTCTTCCTATTAGCTAAAATCAGGGGTTTTAAAAATGAGATAAGGTATTTTAAATTACATTCTGTGAAATTTTGAGCATCGGAAATCATGTTTAAATATGATTTTTCACTGCAATAAAAAATGATTAGATACAGCACTTGAAAATGAACAGCCGATCTTTGATGCGGACCCATTTTCCCCCTTGTTTTATAATTGCTTCAGCCAAGTTCCAAATCTTTGGGTGCTCATTTTGAGAGGTTTGCATAGTCCAAATATGACTCATTATATACCATTTTAAAGGGTAATGACTTCTACTTTAATATCATGTGAAAATCAGCACAATAAATTTTCCCCACTAATTGATAGTTTTGTGGTGAAGGGTACAAATAATGTTATACATGATGAGAAGATTCTCCTTGAATTTCTTCACATAAATGGCAAGGACGTTAGTAGAGGTACTACTCAAAGCTCCTGTTTTCCTCCATTTACTTTCACCAATTTGTTGGCAATATAATTATATTCATTCATGTTCCCTTTTGAAATTATTTCATTAAACATGTAGACCTGGATATTGACACAGCAGTAACCATGGAAATGTTTTATGATAATTATACAAAAATGTACTGCATTGTTTAGAAAGGTATGTATTTTTATTTTCAAGTTCATGTGTAATTCGGGCTGTGAAACTGTGAATCGTGGAAATTAAATAAATCAAATCTATCTATCTATCTATCTCCCCCCCCATCCCATCTATACTATCAATCTATATACATATATTAAGCAAATAATTACCGTTGGTGAAGGCGAAGGGACAATCTATCACTTCCGAGGCGAGCTGGAATGTAAGCTATCTTTCCGAAGCGAAGCTGAGGAAGATAGCGTATGACATTCATGATCGCACGGAAGTGATAGTTTGCCATCGCCTGAAACCAAAAGGTGATTATTTGCTTTATATTCCACATCGAACTTAGATCTAGTCTAGTAGTACTAATACAAAGCAGGCCTACCCCTAGCTAGTCTACTCTAAGTACTCTAATGCCTGGCGCAGACAGAGCCGACTCGACTGGTTCACATCGAACTTAGATCTAGTCTAGTAGTACTACTACTGTACTAGTAGTCTAACTTCTAAGCAGGCCTACCCCTAGTCTACTCTAAGTCTAAGTACTCAGAATGCCCGGCGCAGACAGAGCCGACTCGACTGGTTGTCATTCCGATCGGCTCAGTTTTCAGTGCCTCGCGACACACATTTTGCCAGTCGAGAGACAGTCGGATGCCAGTTGGGGCCGATTCAACACGATAAATCTGCTCCGACCGACCAGGCCCAACTCTAGCCTGATTAAAGCCAGTCGGATCGGGTCGAGTCGGCTCTGTCTGCGCCGGGCTTAAGTCTAACTTCTAAGTCTAAGTACTGTTACTACTACTACTAGGATTGATCTACTTACCAACAATGACTTGTTATTCCAATTTCGGTAACAGGGTAATTCCAAAAGCTAAAACGCGAAATGTAAACTCCAAAAAAACAGTTCAAAAGTCAACAAACGCGAAAATAGAGTCTCCCCAACACTTGGTCTAGCGCTTTCAAGTCCACGTCAGACAATTCGTTAAAAAGTATGCTTCCAGCATCGCAATAATCTCGGAACACTTTCAGGCTGAACTTAAGTTGTCGCTTTGTATTTTTACTTTCACTCTCCAGTAAAAACGTGTCCATTTCATCCTCATCCAAAAGCTCAAACCTTATGTTTGTGGCCGCCATTTTATTTTTAGTAGAGTACACAGAACGAGCATGCAAACAGTGTATGTACGATACTGTACAACAGGGTAGGGGCGTCGATCTGTTCGGAAAACACAATGCAATTGTTCACAAACAATGCTCGCCCCGGCCAATGCATTGTGTTTTCCGAACAGCTGATCGACGCCTCTGATGTACAGTGCATAGTGTATGCAGTGTACTACGTATACCGTATGCACAACGTATACCGTATGCACAACGAAATTTGTAATTCGCGCGCATAGAGTTATCGCGCTACTTATTGGTATTCAATTCAATGCAACCGCGGAGTGTAGATAGTACTTTTTATCTAGTGAGTGCAACGCACTTTCACCCAAGATATCTACAGAGTGTAACGATGGGCGAAACTATATTTCATCACATGATTAACTTTTGACCAATCGTAGAGCAAGATTCTTAGTATGTGGAATATAAATATATATATCTATCTTTCTATCTTTCTATCTATCTATCTATCTAGCTATCTATCTATCTATCTAAATTAGAAGGATACTTTGAATCAAGTAGCATTGTTTGTTACAATAAGCAATAATGAGAATGAATTATAGGGCCCCATGGAAAACAGTGCCAGATCACTGATGGGTTCACCCTGTTTCAACATTATGATGAAATAAATACTCAGTTGATCATCCAAAAATGTTGGTAGACATGATGCAGAAATAATAAGAAAAATAATAAGAAAAATGAAGATATCAAGTTGCTTTTTTCTAGGGGTGGTCAGACATTATAGAGAAACTCCAGTAGATGCAAATCCACTTTTTGTAATGCCAAACTTACCTTTAATCTCATGACATCCATTGGTTTGTTATCCCTGTTGAATAGTGATTTGTCCCATAGTAATCCCTAAATGGAGGAGAAGTAATATTGGTAATTAAACAGTTTTTTATATTAACACATTCAGGACTGGTCCTGAAAATACTTGGACTTAGATCTATGGAGAATACATGTTATAGCAAAATCAATCAGTCATGAACAGGTTCAAACTGTTTTCTTTTTCTTTCTTTTTTTTTTGTTGGGGCGGGGGGGGGTTGTGATTAAATCGTGACACATCGCAGACACTCACAAACCATTGAACCATCAAACTGCATTCTCAATATGCACCCAAAAAACACACAAAAATGATAGCAAAAGATACAAAATCGGGAGGACAAATTTGAGTTAACGAAAAGTCAAGGACACAAACATTTTATTCTCAACTTCCTCACCTATCGATAGTATCCTGTAACCTTAGTCTTAATCAATGGCCTATAACTATACCTTACTGTGAAAAAGGTTGTACAATTCATCTGTTAGAAGTCTTCCATATGGGAAACAAGAAAAGTGGCCACCGTAGACAGGTGACCTCTATAGACAGATTCTATTAAACATTGTACAGTCGAACCTGTGTATAGTGACCACCCAACGTAAACAAGAAAAGTGGCCACTGTAGACAGGTGACCTCTATAGACAGGTTCCACAACATTGCATTTCTCTTCAGCTCACTTTTGGTGGCAACTATAGGCAGGTTAGCAGCTATAGACAGGTGGCCACTAAGACAGGTTTGGTTGTACCTTTGAAATGGTCTATATCTATAGCTCGCTGTAAAAACTCAAAGCATACACCACTCACCTGTAAGAAGTCTTCCAGTTTTGCTGATTGGATGCTTCCCTTGACCTGGAATGTTACCGTGGTTACGCCTGGATCTAGATGACCTTTGGATGAGGGGTCAGAGTTCAGTCCTTTCTGCTCTAATAACTGGTACCCACTGCAGTAGTAAAAACAACATTGAATCATCACTGGAAATTTCATTTGTCATACACTTAGCATTACAGGATCAAAATATTTCATATCATACAACTTCAATGCATGTAAATGTTGGATTCAACAGGCGGGACGAAACCTGTTTGACTTTTTGTAGCCATTTAGTGCTAACTAGTACAAGGCAATGATATTTTGGGGGTGTTGCAAGCAAGAATTTGCTAACTCATAAACTTTATGAATCTATGGGATACCAAGTTCCATATGCAATGGGTTTAAAGTTTTACATAAAATTTGAAACAGTTATGGAACTCCTACGTAGGTAATACACACACTTTGTTATGGCATTTTCTCACTGCACTGTTTCTCTTTCCAATTCCTATGCTACCAAAATGTGGCGAAACGCATAGCAAATTTTGAAGTTCCATCACGTTGTGTTTCACAATGAAAAAGAGCCGAAATAAGAAGTATCCTACTAATCCATTCTGAATTTGGTCCACACCATTTTGTTTCCTGCTAGTACCTTCCGGATAACACACAGATAGGAGGTGGAAGGGGAAACGGTGCAGTGGGACTAGGTCATTAGATTGACAATAGCATCAATATATTACAAATCTATTTGTTTATGTATTGCCTTATATTGGTATTATCAATACTTTTGAAAATGTGTTTGTTATTGGCATTTTTAAGTAATATGTATTTGTGAACCCAAGAAAATTATCTATTTCAGACAATTAAATGAAATCTTGAATATTCTTCAGCTCTAAGGCACTAGCACTTACCCAATTGCCCGGAACAAGTAAAAATGGATGTTGGGCAAGTAAAATTTCATAAATGGACTAGTTTGGTTGCCTGATCGGGAAACTAATTTTTCTGTTTGACTATGAAAGTAGAATGTAATTACTTACACCGAGTAAATCTCATCTAGAAGCAGGCAAGTCAATTATCTGTTTGGGCAAGTAAAATGTCAACATTTTATGATTTTAAGCAGAAAATCAAGTTACGTGTGGAGGCTTGTCTAAAGGCTTACCTGATATCACTTTGGGAATCATATGCATGGAGATCTAGAATGAGATCCAGGTCAATCCTGTCAGTAGAGAAGGGTGAAACAAAAATGATTCACATGTATAAATATTATAGTGTGATACTCTATCAAATAATGTAAACACCATTAACTAATATAAAACTCAAAGGCCCAAATTCTCATCTGTGGCTCAACTTGAGCTCGGCTTTAAAAGACAAAGACTACCGGTAACACTATGCACCAGTAGACCTATTGTGTAGTTGCTATGGTCCCTGGAGATATTCTAATAGTTTCCTTTCATTATCCAGTCAATCCCTTGAGTTATGATTATAGGCAGCAGGACAAGTGGCCCTTTGAAATTCAGTCATAGTATAGTCTGTCATCAGCCAAATTGCGTCCTGGATCATCCTGGACATTGTATTGCTGGTGACCTGTTTTACTATGACTGAATTTCAAAGGGCCCATTGTCCTGATGGCTTTAAGCAGAAGCAAGGGATTGACTGGATAATGAAATGAAACCATTATAATATATCCAGGGACCATAGCAACTACACAATAGGTCTGCTGGCGCAAAGTGTTACCTGTATTGTCTTTATCTTTTTAGGCCAAGCTCAAGTTGAGCCACTGATGAGAATTCGGGCCATTATGTCCAAATGAAATCCTGTATTAACCCTTGTGATATGCAATTGTTACGCTACTTAAATTCCCATATACAGGATTCTTGCTTGGTCTGGACTACACCTCCCTTTGAAGGTGTATAAACTGCACCCCCAACTTTGGGTTGTCATTGAAGGGTAAAAAACATTTTGTAGATAAACCTGTGCTGGGAATCATTACAACATGATCAAACTATATATGAATTTCATGCTTTCCCCCCTAACTTTGGTAAACTTTTAGTAAATAAAACAACACAATTCACATACTTGTTTCTGATTAGAGCACAAATCATAACAGAAAAGCCTTCCAAGCTTTTTGCTCCTCATACACTGATATAATAGCAACATGTGGTATTTTCATGAAATATTATACAAATAATGAATGTTTAAGAGTGCAATGGTACAAATATTTGCATGAGGTGAAAGATGGAACATTCCATCTTTCACCAAATGAAAATATTTGTACCATTGCACGAATGGAAAAAACATTCATTATTTGTTTTATATGACATCTAGGTGTAAAAACTAAAATAGATCCTTTTCATTTGATATTTTGGGGAATTTACACTTTACCGCCCCTGGCCCAGGCTCTGGGAAGCTCTGCGCGCTAGTTTCTTAACGCGCGCTGGCGCTTGCACAAAACAACTACATGAAAATACCATTGCACGTTTAATAATAATAATAATTAACACTTATATAGCGCATTTCCAGTTAAAAACTGTTCAATGCGCTGAACAACCTCTCCAATCTACAACAAAAATAAATACGTTTTTACATTTCTTTTAAATATATCTGCTGTGGGGGACAACCTTAATTCTAATGGCAGACTATTCCACACCGTAGGGCCAGCAAAATGAAAACTACGTTCCCCACCCATGTTTATGACGTTTATGAACTCGGGACCTCAGGTAAATGTCTATGATACGGAAGATGTTTTATTACTGGTACATGTAGCTAGTATTTGAATTAATTTGATGTCAAGATATAATGTCAATGCTCAAAGACATTGACAAAAATATTTGTTCATAAACCCAATCAAAACCTCTTGAAATAGATTTTTACAACTTTGATTAAGAAACTTCTAGTTGTGAAAGTAAAACAAAAATTGATCTTCTGATGCTTTCAATAGATTAAACAAGGCAGCAGTGTATTGGTTTCATATGTCCTTATTTTTCCTAAGGGTGAAACTAATTAGTTGCCTTTTTAGTTCCCTCATCTATCATATAAGAAATTAAGCGAGCTAATAGCCACTTCTCAAGAATAGTCAAGTGTTTACCTCATGGCATATATATGGTTTCTAATAAAATGCTACATAATGATTGAAAAAAAGAAGCCATTATGGTTTAATTAATAGCCAATCAAGAGAGATCATGACGGCTAATCTTCCAGGGAAAGCTAAATTTTCTTTGCACTTTTTTCCTGCGTTTAAATATAAACCATGTTTTGTGCTTAGAAATAGAAGGATTTGAATGAGTTCTTCTATAGGTCTATGGCTTCTTTTGCTACAGTCACACGATATGCACCTGTAATAAAACCATTGCCTACAGGAACCTGGTGGATCCTGTATAAACTATGTGATGATTGGAACATCTACTAGGGAATGGGTTAATCTCTAACCTGCTCCCTACTAGGTTTTGCAATGCCTGTAGAGTTAATACAGGGCCCGCCAGGTTCCTGTAGGCAATGGGATAACCTGTTCCCTTCTAGAGTTTGCAATCCCCATAGAGTTAATACAGGACCCACCAGATTTCTGTTGGCAATTACTTTTCCTGTTCTCTACTAGGTTTTGCAATCCTAGAAGATTTAATGCAGGCCCCACCAGGTACTTTTAGGCAGTTGGTTAACGTGCTCCCTACTAGATTTTGCAATCTCCATAGATTTAATTCAGGGCTCACCAGGTTCCTGCAGGCAATGACCTAACCTGTTCCCTACTAGGTTTTGCTATCCCCACACAGCCCTCTTAGCCAGAGTATTTTTGGGACCAGTCTGTGACAATAGAAAGCTGCACTCGCATATTTCATGGAGCTGAACGGAATGGGTTAAAATTTGGGACAAATTTTTATTGGAATTGAATGTGCTTTAGTTGACATCTATCTAAAAAGAACTTATAGGGACCAAACACCCCAAAATAATATTCTTATAAATGAAAGGTAATAGTTTTATTAGTCCATTCCACCAACATGTTCAAATTGGTTTCCAGACAAATTATATTATTGAAAAACTCATCACCATACTAAAGTAGGTCTGTGTTCATGGGTTGTACGTATCTTCCGTGGTTCTATTGTCTCCAAAGGTACGCATGTATAGAATTGGCACAGTTGCAGACGTTTGGCGCATACAGAACCATGAGGCCCTGTTTGTTCCGTATGTGTCTGTGATTTATTGTATCGTTTATGAATTACACAACCCTTTGAAAAGTGTTGGACATCTATTTAATATTAAAAAACGTACCAAAACATATAAGCCTCTGCTGGTATTTGAGTGGTGGTCCCCTTTAAGATAACCTTAAAACCACAGATCTAGCATGAAATCATTTATCTCCTGAAGCAGCATAATATTTTATATTTTCTCTTAAGAAGACTTTACATTATTTCATGTACATATATGAGTTCCTTTACTTTTTCTTTATTTTTCATCTAAGGAGGTCAAAGCTTGTTATTATAGGCTTTCCTGGAGTTATTAGGTTGGTATATGCTTGCAAACAACGTCAATTTGCCGGAAATGAACATTTTTGTGCATGGGCTGTAAGCCTTCAATGAGTCACATATTGGGTCACATATCATATGGTTTAATTAAAATGTAGTAAGATGAATGACCAGTTGCTGCTGTTGTTGCAAGATTCATAGAGCATATGCCTTCATATCAGGAGAAACAAGAATATGCCACGTTTACTTGACATTAGCACAATATTGACTGTCTATTGCTGGCGTTTCAATTTTACCCGGCGGTAGACAAAAGCCTTTGAGCTGTCAACCTTGATCAACAAAAAAACAGAATGAAAAAAACAACGAATGAATGACCACAAGAATAGTTCTGATGGACGGTCATACAAACAGACATACAGACAGATATACATACATAAATGCAGCCAAATAATAATGGGTAAGATCTCTGGCTAATGGCCAAATATCTTGTTGGTTGGATGACATTTGAGATATAATTATTTCTGAATGCAATATAGGTAGGCCTTAGACAGAAATACCCGTCTCTTCATGGGATTTACTCTGATATCAGATTTTTTACTCTATCCCATTACGAGACGGTAATCTGAAGTGTTCGCGCTGTGACCGAGGAATTCTGCCATAGACCCTGTAGTTAAGGGGGCTAATTTGTAGCCGGACACAATGAATGGGAGACACGCGCCGTGCGTCGGACGAAATCTGCGACATCTTCGTCTTTACTTGTAATTTTAGTTTAAAAGCAAGTCGTATTGCTTTGAAAAAGATATGGTATTATGTTTTATACTCGATACATACAATTAATCAATTTTATGCAAAATAAAGCAAAAAGTCAGATATTGGGAACTTATTGATTCGATGTTATCAATTGTCGCTAGCCTATTTGAAGCAATTTTAGTTAGCGAGCGCGCGTCACTGAACGCCGTACTCAGAGTCGCGTGCGTACGATTGTCCACCTACACACGATTTCCCCTCTATACTTCGGTCGTTAAATACCCGCTAGCTTGACGGTCGGATTGCGACTGTCAAGCTAGCGGAGTAATTATAACGAACAATTTTTCAGCCTATGACATTTGTATCACAAAGAAAAAGAAGAATGTCAAAAGTGCAAACAATGATTATTGACTTATTACAAAATAAACATATTTGATTACAAGTATGTTATGTTATTTTTATATTTCCTCAGGGGCCTTTTAAATTGTATAAATTTACAATGTTTTTCTTGTTCTTTCATATATTTTCTTTTCAGTCTGTCTATCTCTTTTTTTGTCTCTACTTTTTGACACTGCCCTGAATTCCAATGTGTGTTGATTTCAACAAGAAGGCACTAACTCCTTCCTGAAATGTACAAGATGTAAATTTCACCCTCTGCATTCCAATGTGTTTACAAAATGAAACTTACAAGGCCTCAAGTATTTCTGAAACTTACATCAAGAAGAATGTGCTAACACCTGTTTCTTGTACATTTCACTCCTCCTTATTCCTCTTGGTTAATACACATTTCTTTATTATCTTTTCAAATTGTAATTTACAAGGCAGTACATGTAGTACATCCCTTCCTGTAAGCTAAGTATAAAAAATGGATGGATCTTTGACTGTGCACAGTTGAAAGGGATGCCAATGCCATCTGGCCCTTTTTATATTGAGCCTAAATTAACTTGCACTGAATAAATAACTTTAACTCTAATTTTACTTTACTTTTATTTTACTTTGGGTAGTTGATTCCTTTTGAGAAGAAGTGGTCTTGTTTAGTGTGGTCGCACAAATCTTCCAAACCTAGGGCGTGTCTCCCAGACGTAAACAATTATAATTGATTGTGAGCATTTGTAAAAAAAAAAAAATTTATAATTATAATTATAAATAAACTATCATATCAACAAGTGAACAAAAAATACTCACTTGGCCTTTTCTGTTTCCTGCAGTCTTGCTATACTGTTTATGTGCCTGGACAGAGGAAAGAACAGAGAAGCATATCACAATCAATCAAACTTCAATTGAATCCATTCCCTCCTTAGTGTATAAAGTGTAAAAGGGGATTCTAGTCCAGATTGAATTATTGTCTAACAGAATAAGACAAATGAGAGGAATAACCATGCAAATTTGATGGACAAGGCCCCCCAAAACAAATTAGAAATTAGAAAGGAGGTAAAAATGCGCACAGCTTTTTGAAGGCTTGGAGACCAGTAATGGAGATTTTTCCAACAACTGAGTCAGAAAGATTATTCCAAATCTGCATGGCCAAGTGAATGAAGGTCCTGTCCAAGGATGTGGTTTTGGCATCTGGGAGTGTAAGACCGTGGTCTGGCATAGATGCACTAAGTCGGGTCATTCGCCGTCTTTCCAATATATCTGATATACCACTCAAGGCCAGTCAATATCATATAAATAATCATTTAATACAAATAGAAAACAATACTTATATTGTGCTCGTTGCAAGAAAGTTTCAGAATGTCCACTGTCTCCACACATAAACAATTTTAGACAAAATCATGGCTTTTCAGTCGTATTTTACTCAAAAAGATTAAAAACTATATTTTACCAATACTTGTTTAGTCTTTACCTTAGAGTACTTCGGACCTCTTCAAGTTCTGGCCTGGACACAAGATCCGTCTTGTTGAGGATGATGAGATCAGCCAGGGCTACCTGCCTATGGTGTGGTATCAACAGATAGAGAGAGGAATGGAAACGTAGCATCATAATTATTAACTATTGCAACAGAAAAGTAGAATGCTGGTATTGGCATATTATATGATTTGATTGCAGGGCCTGCTGAATGTGGAGTTGCTTTTCTAGATATAAAATGTGAAACGAAAACAATAATTCACCATAGCTTTAGAGAGGATCTTGAAGACCAATTCAAATGGTTCACTACAGTACCAAAAACAAAATACAAAAATGACCAGGTGAACAATACAAATTATAATTTAGAAAGGAGGAACCATGTGTAAGGCGAGTAATGGAGATTATAAGACAGAAAACAAAGGTTAAAGACATCATGGAGAAAGAAAGAGAATCAAAGTGGAGATGGGCTGGGCATGTAGCAAGACTTCAGGACAATAGATGGACATATCGCTTAACAGAATGGCACCCAAGGAAGGGAAAAGAGAAGACGAGGAAGACAAAAGAAAAGATGGAGAGATGAACTAACATCATACACAGGAACGGCCGCATGGACTAGGATAGCTAGAGACAGAAGAGAATGGAAATGTCATGAGGAGGGCTTTGTCCAACGTCTGGATGAACTATAGCCTGATAGATAGATAGATAGAAAAGAGATGTTCCAAATGACTGGGCATATAAACCTTATCACCATCAGCATCATCATCTTCATCATCAACGTCATCATTGTCATTGTCATCATCGTCATCAGTGTTATTGTCATCATCATCATCGTCATAAGCATCATCATCATCATCATCATCATCATCATCATCATCAATATCATCACTTTAACTGTAGAAGCAGTTTTCAATAAAACAGTGAAGATTACCTGCCCTCACAGAGGATCTTGGGAAAGGATGTCTGAAGCAGGCAATAAGCAATTTAGGAGATATGCAGTACCCATTATAGCCAAGATGACTTTAATGAAAAGTCTACTGATCAAATTTATTAAGTGATTAAACCCCTAAGTGTAAAAAATTGTGGAGTACGGGGCAAGGTGTATTTTAGTGACCAAATCTAGAATCTAATTATCAGAACCAAATACTTAAATACATTAATCATGCTTCAAATGTGGAAATAAGTCCTGACTGCTCAATTTATTTAATTAATTACGCCCATTAACTCATTAACTCCAGACTAAATGTCTATTTTGGAGGTTAAAGGGGTAGTTCAGTTTTGGTAGAGAGGGCGCTGCACATCACAATTTTTTTGTGAGGTAATGACAAACTGAGTGTCGAATTTAAAAGAACATGCAATTTTAATGGCAGAATAAACTTTAATTAGTCAAATTCGGTCCAGAAACAGCTGAAATATCAATAAATATATCTGATCTTATAATTATTTGGGGCCCAAATAATTAGATGAATTTTTCAAAAAAATTAAAAAATGCATACACTTTTTCAAATATTTTCAAAAGCGTTTTTTAAACAGTTGTTGATGATCTCTCTATTTAATCATGATTTCAATAAAACATCACATGCATAATTTTGTATGAAAAATGCTTAAAACCAATGCCTTTTTAGAGAGCGCCCTCTTGTGTTTTAATGGCTCTTTTTGAATGATAATGGGCTTTTTACTTAGTCGTTTGTAATTTTGTATACCTTTCGAGCATGGTGGAGTTATAATTATTAGTTTATAATGTTACTGTCCAGGTTTGGTTACTAAAGTTCAGCCTTACCAAAACTGTACTACCCCTTTAATATTTGTATTGTGATCAAAAGTTTAAAATTGTTCTTCTTATGAAAAAAACAATACAGATAAACTTAAATGTTAACTCCAAACTGCAAGTATTGGTATGGAGTACAACAAAACTAATCTGAAGTAACTTTTTTAAAAGATCAATTAAACAAGAAACATTTTTGCAAACTTATGTCCACTCACCTCACAGCCTCATTTGTGATGCCATCTGGCTTTTGTTCCTTTATATGCTGGGGACCAAACTTTGCATCGATTACTGTAATTATACCTACAATAGAGTATAAAACAAAATAAATGTACACGTTACAAATAAATATTTAAGGAAGTGTAGGAAAAAAGGATAGGTTCGTCATTCTATTGAGTAACAAATCACAAAGTCATCACGAGGGTATATTGTGTCTGATTGTCCTGTGGTGCTTATATGTGACCCGTTGTTACAAAAACCCTTATAAAATCACCAAATGTTAAGCCGAGGAAATTAAATGGAGAAAACAGTTGACTTTATCAACCATTGCCATTGCCATTGCAGGCTTTCTGAACCTTTTAACCAAAGTATACAGTATATTTAGCATATTTGACTTTGTAAAATTAAAACAAATCACTTTCACACTTCTCTTGTACCTTGACATTTGGCTTATGGTATCAAAAGAATGAAATGGGTTTTGATTTTTGTTTAAATGTCTCACTAGTTATGGAGATATTTAATATTTTAATTTTAAAGTGTCTATGGATGTTTTCAACCATAGTCAAGAGTATCCAAATTTGGATACTCAATAGTCCATACGATCTAAATTTGGTTTATACTTCAGGATAATCGGGATAAAATCAAACATTGATTATCTCTTGTTTTCACTACGTAAACATAATTCTTTTTCATTCAACCGCGGCACGTGTGTCCTTCAGCAAGACACTTTATCCACAATTGCTGCTCTCAACCCAGGTGTAGTAAATGGGTACCTGGCAGGAATTTATTCCTTGAAATGCTTGATGCGCTTGCTTGCCACGCTTGCAGGCAGCTCGGCTACAGCCAGGGTAATAATATACTGTACAGTATGATGCGCCTCGGAATAGAATGTCTAGATTGATGGCGCAATATAAAGGCTTGTCTATCATTATTGTCTATTATTCTCAAGAATCTTACACAAAGAATAAAACATGCACCATTTAAATGTTGCAATATAATTTGCAGCAGCATTGCGAATGCCATGCATTCCATGGTTGGTGGTTAGATGTAGGTTTAGATAATCATCATGATCAAAAGAAGCACAAGGCAGAATCAAATATCAAATCTGCTCATCATATCAGAAAATGCACTATTCTCTTTCAGTGAAAATAATTTGTTTTAATTTGAATGAAATTTGTACTTTCAATCTTGAACCTGGCCGAAAAAATAAATGGTGCCGATGTATAGAGCAAACAATCATACAAATAATATGATAATAGTATGAACATTTATATAGCGCAGCTACTATAAATATATATTTTACTGCGCTTAAATAATTATTTAATTATTATAACCCATGGTCATCAGGTAATTTCAAACCCACACAATGATATTGCGTACTTTCTCAACTCCCCGGGGAGCATACTAGCCGAGCTGCCACTGATGATGGTGCAAAGGCTAATAAACGCCTGACCATGGTACCCATTTATACACCTGGGTAGAGAGCAGCAATTGTGGATTAATTGTCTTGCTGAAGGACAAACGCAGTGGGCCTACACAGGGTTCGAACTCGGGATCTCACGATCGGAAAGCGCGCACTCTACCAATCTTGCCACACCACGACCACACGAACTCACCATCTAAATATATCTCGCTTCCCAACTCATCATCCAGCCAGAATATAGATGCTATGGGACCTACAAAGGAAAACAAAAACAAAGCAAAATACAACTTACAACGGAATATCATGACTGGGGGAAATAAATGCTCCGCTGATGAAACTTTTAGTACATTCTTTTGGTTGTATTTTTTTAGTAAATTTAGTATCAATTTTAGATTTATTATTATTAATTGACCAGCACTGAAAACAGTTTCCCTAAACATGATTCCCTAAACAGTTTCCCTAAACATGATTGTTTACAGTATATATATATGGCCCGAGGCACAACTATGAGATGTGGAAGACTGGAAGTCTGTCTATGAACTTTACCCAGAGATGGAACAATGCAATGAAGTAATAATAATCATGATAGGTTTGATTTATAAAGCCCCTAATATGATACAATATCATCTCTAAGCGCTTTACACTATTATTACCCCGGTCATAGGATACAATGCCAGCCCGCACACATTGTGTGCACTGGGGGCGAGAGCTCGATCATGACCAAGGACTAGCCCTAGTTCCACTGATCTATAGATAAGTTTGTGTAATCCTGTACGGTTGAATGAGTAAAGAAGATATGTGTGCTCTGCTAAGTTCTGTTGATTTGTATGTTATTCTAGCATATTGACATCATTGCTGAGTTAGAGCCAAATGATACTAATTACCATGGTACATGTTGCTGGTCCATAATCGGGCCCCCCGGGCCGTGGTTCACCACTTACCTGGATCAGCAAGACCAGTGGTTTCCAGGAGGATGTAGTCAAACTTGCCTCTCTTCTTCATCAGATTCTCAATGGCCTGGACCCCGTTGTCCCTGTCATTAGTACAGGAACAAATAAATGTTTGTATGTATAATGTCTACAGAGTTCAAATTAAACTAACATAAATTTGTCTCATTTTATTTTACCAAAAATAGCCAATTGAGCTCTAAGCCTAAGATACCTCAGGCAAGGATCTATATAAACGTGTTCCATCAAATGATATGGTCTCCAGCTCTAAATTCATTTTTTTTTTTTCATTTCATATGTTCAAGTTTATTCATTATTCAATCAATAGGTGTCTCCTGTCTGATTCTGACGTTGGCAACAACTACATTATTCTTTCAGTGCCGGATCAACTCGATTGAAGCAATACAGTGGCTCTCTTTTATGTTGCCAAAATAACCAATTGAGCTCTGACCCTAAATATATCTCCAACATGTTACGCCAAATGACAATGTCTCCAGCTCTCAATTCATTTGGATTTTTTTCTTTTCATATGTACAAGTTTATTCATTATTCAATAAATAGGTGCATCCTGTCTGATTCTAACATAGGCAACAATCATTCTGGCAGTGCCTGATCAGCTCTAGTGGAGCAATACTGCGTGGCTCTCTGCAACCACCTTAGATTTCCACCCATATGGTCTTATGTGACATATGAAATACAATCATGAATGTTGTGGTATCATATTAGTTGGGGCCTTTGTCTTTTAAAGTGAAGGTTGTTTGCTAAAGTGCCATATAAATGGTTTATATCATTATTATTATAACAACATATAGCGCACAAGGAGTACAGCCAACATGAAATAATCATTTTGGCAACTCATGCAGGAAGCTATACTAGGTCAAAGTGTTGTGTGCCATAACCAATCAAAATAAGAGTATGTATATTCATTTACATTTTAGATGGGAAAAAAAACTTACTTGACTGAACTTACTTTGCTAAAGTGCCATATAAATGGTTTATATCATTATTATTATAACAACATATAGCGCACAAGGAGTACAGCCAACATGAAATAATCATTTTGGCAACTCATGCAGGAAGCTATACTAGGTCAAAGTGTTGTGTGCCATAACCAATCAAAATAAGAGTATGTATATTCATTTACATTTTAGATGGGAAAAAAAACTTACTTGACTGAATATAGCCAACATACTCAAAATTAGAGTATGTACATGGTATTTTCTAACTTTATCCTGTTCAGGACTGATTGATTTTGCTATAACATGCATTCTCCATAGAGCCAAACCCAAGTATTTTCAAGGCCAGTCCTGAAGGGGTTAAGGCAGGAAATACCAAATAACTCACTTGACGGAGCAGCACAGGCAACCATTGCGTAGCTCCAGCCACTCTTCATACAGCTCTCCGGATTGGCCGATTGACATAGACTGCTCAACAGCACTCCCTGCATCATAGAACGTAATAACAATTAAAAACAATACACCCACAATAAGACTTTTCTCATTCGACCAATAATGATAATACAACTGATGTAATACATGGACATAGCTATTTTCCCCAATCATATATTTTGCAAGATACAGAGGTACGAGGTACATGGAAGAGACTTGCACATAGTTTCACCAGTTGTTCCACTAACTTTCGACTATCTATGATTGGTTGTCTTACTTAAAGTGATCCATGAACTTTGTACACATTTTCCAAAAGTGTTATTTGAAGCATGAATCATAGGTCAATATCATTGTAAGATTCTTGTGTGAAAGTTTCATTAAAAAGAACACCGTTTACCTAGTGATAAAGATAAACTGATGTCGGATTATATCTCACCTACTGCCTACTGATTCTGACTGAAATTTAGATTTATACAAACTGGCTGAATATATCTCTATCTCTACAGGAAGAGTATACATTTAAGTATTTGAAGTATTGGATTAAACTGCGATATATATTGTAAAAAATAACATCTGATATGACCCAAAAGTCTAATGATCATTTACTTATGATGTGTATATTTTTTTCTTCTGAGAATGAAACTGCCGCACAGCCGGACAGGAAAACTGTATAACAAACAAATAATGGAACTCAATGCCTTTGTAGAAGAGGCCTACAAGTATATGCTTGTTTTGTTTTGTTTTCACAAGTGACATTCAAACTAAATATGCCCTAACAGCATGACATATGAAACTTGCCTGCTCCAAATTCATTGAGAATCACAGCAATCTTCTTCTGGTGTTGCTCAGTCAGGATGTAATTCAGCAGAGTTGTCTTTCCAGCACCTACAAACAAAACAATATCATAGATAAATGTAACAATAACAAATTGAAATTTAAAACTAAGAATTCAGCAATAATCATGACCGTTAAGAATCTTTTGATCTCAAAACACTGCATAACTAGAAATCCAGTGGCGATGGTAATTTGTGATATTGAATTAGATGATGATGTTCTTGACGACAATGACAATACAATGATGGTTGTGGTGGTGGTGGTGGTGGTGGTGGTGGTGGTGGTGGTGGTGGTGGTGGTGGTGGTGGTGGTGGTGGTGGTGGTGGTGGTGGTAGTGGTGGTGGTGGTGGTGGTGGTGGCGGTAGCGGCGGTGGCGGCGGTGGCGGCGGTGGTGACGGCAGTGGTGATGATGATGATGATGATGATGATGATTATGATGCTGCTGATGCTGATGATGATGATGATGATGATGATGATGATGATGATAATGATGATGCTGATGCTGATGCTGATGCTGATGCTGATGCTGATGCTGATGCTGATGCTGATGCTGATGTTGTTTATGTTGATGTTGATGCTGATGGTTGATGTTGATGTGTATGATGATGATGATGGTAATGGTAGTAGTGGTAGAATATTATGATATTAAAGGGAACCAAATAACCAAAGTACAGTCTTACCTAAAAATCCTGTGATGATGGTGACTGGTATCTTGTAGGCTGGTCCATCTGTGACCTCTGACCTCTGGGGTACTGGGATGAGATCAGGGCATTCCTCATCAGAGCTGACATCAGACATGTTAAAAGTCCTGCAACAGATAACCATTGGATTTAAGTTAAATGATATAATTAAATATTTATCTTTACTATTATATTAACATAATAATTCATTGGGTTTTTATATAATTCATTGGGTTTTATCATCAAAAGCCAATGAAAATGGTATTTAATTATCTTTTGAAACTTCATTACACACTGAACTACCATAACAGTACGGTATTGTACGCGAGTACATCTAAGGAATAACTGATCAGATCCGCTTGCCATGAATCGGGCAATTTGAACGATGGTTAGAAAAATAGTGCAGCTGCTCGAGGTAAAACGTTGGATAATGAAGACAAATGCTGTCAAAGAGAGCAGCGATGTAGTGGAGCCATTGAAATTGGTGAGTTAGTTTATTTATTTAACTATACATTTATAATAATATGTCTAGAAACTAGGGCTGTCAAGTCAAACCGGATATGAGCCAAGTAAAAACGGACGGATATCGGATATAGCGGTAAAAAAAAGAAAGACAATTTTTTTGGTTTGTTAAGGTTGGCATCTCTGCCCTAGAGCTGGACCCCGGTCGCAAAGGACTTCGTGCTTCGCGCTTGTGATGTGCGCTTCGCTCACATGAAAGTAAGATTTTTCATTTTCAAATGTGGGCAGGTACTGCTGTCAAGATGAAAGCCTTCAGATATCTCATCATTGATTCTTCTGAATTTGGCTCATTTGGCAAAAATGCATTGTTTAGGCTTATAATTATCTTTTTATATGCCAATAATATTACACATATTGATGCTTTTGTGGATGAATACATATACCAATCTTTAGTGGAAAATAGTAACAGACTATCCAGAATTAACTCATTATCGGACGAAAAGTAAATTTTCCCGAAGTAAATTGGACCTAGAACTCGTCGTTTGTTCAACATCGTTCCGCTTGGGCGACTTGTTTCGGCGGGACAGCGAATGGTTAACTGCTGATCTAGCTGGGGCGCTAGCACTCACATATAGTAGACACAGTAGGCAAGTTTGTGAGATCAGCCAAAAATGTCAAAATATTTCTAGCTATAATAAAGTATTAACAAATAAACCAACTGTGGATAGGGAATGGTTAGAATTAAACACAATTTGAAACTTACATGTGCCTTTTGATGTCAAAAATACTTTTAATTCCTTTTTGAGAAAAAATGATTTTAGTGATTCCAATTAAACGGCAGATCTGATGCGTTTAGTGGTACTAACGCGTCAGATCTGCCGTTTAATTGGAATCGGGCGACTTGAATATGGAGACCAAAGCGCGATCAAAGCTTTCGTTCAAAACTTGTTTGAAGTCGCGCTACGACACGGAAAGAAGTCGGGCTGGTGCCGAAATCACAGATTTTACATGGGAAATGAGTTACAAATCATCATTTTCATCTAGCGGCAAGTTTAAAGTTACATCACATATTTGTGAATGAGTAGATGGTAAGTATCGTATCATATATCAGTGCTCGAAATTAGCATAGGCCCGCTGGTCCGGGGCCACTAGATATTAGCTCCGGGCCATCAAATTTCATTGGTCCTAAATTCTACTGGCCCGTTCGGGCAACCAAATTTAACAGTATTTGTTATGTTTTTCTTTGTTTGGGGCCACCAGATGTAGATTTCGGCCACTCAAAGTTGAACAATCTTGTTTTTACTTGCCCGACTGGGCCACAAGGCAATATGCACATCTACTAGTAAATTGGTCCAGTAACTGGACCATTTACACGCAACATATAGGAAAGTTCGTTAGCATCGACATACCCAGCTGATGCCATCTACCGACAAAAAATCGCGCAGGAAGCTCTTCTTGAATACTAGTGCCATAGAGCTGCATAAGTATTCAGACGCGTCCGTTTGCGCTCTCGATCCCGGAGTGTTCGCTTCGCCCCTGCCTCCCTAGCCGCGGCGCGCCGCCGCGACGAAACACGTGTTATTCTATGACAGACCGATCTTCTTTGCGATGGGATTTTATAGCGCGGGGTGGGCGTGCACGCTTCGGACGTAATAATCGCTATATGAAGGGCGTATTTACTCAAAATACACGTTTACTAAAGAGTCTCCTTTTAAGAATTTGAATAGTTTACCTTCCGATTTCATTAAGTCAAGTGTGATCAAATTCATCAAAACTTGAAATGATACAAATATGAACGATGATGATCAGACTCAAATTAATAAAATCCGAATGTAAACTATTCCTAGTCTTAAATTGAGACTATTTAGCAAATTTGTATTTTGAGCAAATAGGCCCTTCATCAGGGTTCATCCTTTGTGTACATGCGGACCACGTTTCAGGGTGTGCAGCACTGCAGCAACTACTCATTTTTTCCAGAGAAAAGGAGCTCAAATGCTACAATACGGAATCCAAACCACAACAAAAACAGCATATTTGGTAAGCATAGTAGTTTAACTTTATTAATTATAATATTAGAAATTTACATGAACAAACATGTTCAAGACCCAAATAACAACACAAACTTCTTGGACGGGCTTGAACATGTTGTCAAATATGGAGTACGTATAACCAATGCTAATTGACCTATGTGTGGCAATATGGTTAATTTCTAGCATTGCATATATAATATATTTCACGAAAATATCGTGCACACAAAATTGCAATTTGGGGGTTTCTGTAGGTGGTTGGAGAGCGCCAGCGCTTGTCTGTAGAGTTAAGCTAATGTAAAAGAGGAACTGAATATGTTAGATCTATTGATCTAGCAGCATAGCTGCTCGCTAAGTTCCGCTAACTTTGATTTTACCAATCGTGATCGTAAGCGTGATCTTTACGGCGGGCGTTGCGTTGTGCCAGTGCAGTGGTGCATATTAAACATCAAGGAAAGACATCAAAAATGACTCAAATGTTGACCAAACTATTGCGACAGACCCCCGAGGGATAAGAAAACAGTTGAGTGATTGATACAAACCAATTTTGTTTAGTTTACAGTGATTTAAAACGTGGAGTACGACCTGCATTAATTAGCGACCATAATCATAACACTTACATTAGACTCTAACATGGATTGCAGTAAGTGGGGCAACGTTAAACATGAAGCTCAGAATTTATTGCTCTAGAATGGGTATTTTATGCCTAAAATAACATATTTTCCAAAAAAAAAGTTACATTTCAGCATGCACTATACCATCGGTACAATATAAGATATATATAACTTAACTTACTTAGAGGAATAACACGATGAGAAATACTGCCGTTTTTTTCCAAGCAGAAAACTGCACACTACAGACTAGACCGAAAAATCAGTCTATATTCCGAGGGTTTGGACCAAGTCGTGTCGAATTTTTCACGCATATTATATATGCATCGTGTTCTCTCCATAACGAGGTTAATTTTTCTGTCTAACTTAACTGCAGACACGCTGTTAGAGTTTCTTTTTCCTACCTAAGTCTGGTCTTTGGCAAAGATCCGGCCGATATTATCATTATGGAAATTTAGATTTGGGGACAATAAATTATGTTATAAAGTTGCCATTTCCAAGTCGTTATATAAAAATGAAATTGTACTCAAATGTTGGATGACCAGCCAGTGGTGTATTGCGAGTGTGAGCGACGGGGGAGCAGCCCCCCCTCCCCCCCCCTGTCTATAGAGGCTTACTGTACACCGAGTCTACAACCAAATGTTTATTCCCTATGAAAAAATCACTGTCCTTCATGAAGCATGAAGATTTTGTAAAACCAAGAATGCCGGGACAGATATGAAAAGGGGTTTACATATTTCATGATGATGTATGGCGGAGATGTGGAAAAACTGGTAATTTGATGACAATTTTCGTGAAATTTGATAAATATGCTACCTTTTCTGAAGAGCCCCAATAATATTTTTGTTTGTGGGGTATTTTTGTAAATGTGTATGCACTCGAAATACCAAAATTAGGGTGATTTGTATATGCCAATTTGTACCCGCTGTTATGTAATTAGTACTGAAAATGTAAACACCACGAATAGGGCCGGTGGCGCACTGGTTCGCGAAGGGGGAGGGGTCTATAGGGGGTTGTAGCCCCCAAAGTTTGGGGGGCTAAACATAACTCATTTGGACAAATGGAACAGTTCGATTTCAGACCGTGGGAATTACATTATTATATCATTATATTTGGGTAAAGAGCTAAACAAGCCATTTAAAGATTTGGGGGCAGCTAAAATGGTGAAATTCTATTTTGATTTGCCTGCATGGCTTTTTTTTTGCTTGCTTTGCTTGGCAAAATAAATAAATGATATTAATAATAATAGCTTGCATTTATAAATATGTACACGGCTTCTAAGCGGTATAGCAATATAATTACATTTGGTCATCAGGTACAGTTCAAACCTGCGCAATTATCTTGTGCACCATGATCACCATCTCAATTCCCTGGGAAGCATATCCTTGCCCGAGCTTATGGCGCCATGTACCGGCAAATTGATAACTGATCAAGTACCAATTTATACTGTTCGGCCTAAGCCTTATTCGGGCAAAAGATCTCAGCCCCCCCCCCCCCCTCCACCCCCCCCCCCCCCCCCGGCCTAAAATGTACCGGTAGCACACGAGACAACCCCCCCCCCCCCCCCTCCTCCACCATGCACCACCACCATCTCCCTCAGATTTGTAATATTTGCTTATTAATTTAATTGTCCTGCTTCGTCACTGCAAAATGAATAAGAAACACGACCCCGCCCCCCCCCCCCCCCCCCCTCGAGAGTTTGAAAACGGCAATACGCCGCATCCTTCGTAAATCAATTGAAATACCATTAATGTCAATATAGTGACATGAAATGTAATGAATGAATGGTTTACAAAAATCTTCAAAATTGAAGGAGGCAGACTTAACCAGAAGAAGAGAAGAGAAGAAGAATGAATGAATGAATGAATGAATGAATGAATGAATGAATGAATGAATGAATGAATGAATGAATGAATGAATATGGATGGATGGATGGATGGATGGATGGATGGATGGATGGATGATTGGATGGATGGATGGATGGATGATATGGATGGATGAATGGATGGATGGATGGATGGATGAATGAATGATGGATGGATGGATGGATGGATGGATGGATGGATGGATGGATGGATGGATGGATGGATGGATGGATGGATGGATGGATGGATGGATGGATGGATGGATGGATGGATGGATGAATGAATGATGGATGGATGGATGGATGGATGGATGGGTGGATGCATGCATGCATGAATGAATGAATGAAAGAATGAATGAATGAATGAATGAATGAATGAATGAATGAATGAATGAATGAATGAATGAATGAATGAATGAATGAATGAATGAATGAATGAATGAATGAATGAATGTATGAATGAATGAATGAATGTACGATGTTTCAATACAAGTATAAAGTAGTGACCACCAAAGACAGTGCATGCATTGGGGCTGAAAGGGATAGTTGAGTTTTGTATAGAGGGCGCTACACAAAATCATTGTTGGTGAGATAATGAAAACCTTTCAAATTCGAAAGAGCATCCCAGGGTGAAATTCCCATTGACTATATTACCAATTGAAATCAATTGGTAATCAGGATTACCAATTGAAAATTACCAATTGAAAATTACCAATTGAAAATTACCAATTGAAGTCAATTGGTAATCGAAGTATATGGAAAATGAAACAATTACCAATTTAAATCAGTGGGTACCCATTGAAACCAATGATTATGGGTACCAATTTAATTAAGTTTCAATGGGTACCCATTTAATTCAATGGGTGCCAATTAGAATTTCAATGGGTACCAATTGGCTTTAATGGGTACCCATTGAATTCAATGGGTACCAATTAGAATTTTAACTGGAATTTCGTCCTGGGATAACATTTCAATGACAGAATAGACTTTATTCGACCAAAATCGGTTCAGAAATGACTGAAATATCCATAAACATAACCATTTGTAATAACTGTGCTGTCCAAAACTGTACTCTCTAAAATGTGTATTGGTGTGATCTGATATGTCCATAAATGAATATGTGAACATTTCAAGTTGATTGGATGTTATTTGGCCGAAAAATTATTGAAGATGCAAAGTGATATTGCACTTACTTTGTATAAGGCTGAAAAGGTCCCGTAGATAATTTCGGTTACAACTCGTTATTCCGAAGGTTCGTTTCTCCGAAAATGAAATCGGGTTCGATATTCGAAAGTTCGTTAATCAGAAAATGAAATGGGGTTCGCTAATCCGAAAATGAAATGAAGTTCGTTAATCATTTTCGGATTAACGAACCCTCATGTATACGAAATGTGTGTGTTCCGAATAACGAACCTTCGGAATAACTGAAGGAACCTTCGGAATAACGAACGTTCGGAATAACGAACCACACCCGATAATTTCGTATCCGAACACTTCAATCGTAAATATCTTTTGAACAAAATGGAAATTTCTAAAACCGAAACCTGTCCCATACTTTAATTGTTAACACGAATAAAACAAAGTATGATGGAACCGCAATAATTCAAACTGGATTTTGAGGATTTGGACAATGTCCCTTTAATAACACAAACTATAAATAACCACTTTTACACAAGAAAGTTTTTCCAGTTTATTGATTCATAAACTTGACTATATATAATAAGAAAACGATACAATTTATTAATTTGTATAATAATAATGAACCTTATTGAATAATCAAAATCTCTGCAAGTGACTTTACCCTGTCATAAACAGCAATTTACTGAACAATTTACTCTTTCAAAAATGCAGTCACGCGCATGCTCATTGCAAACGTTTTGGTGTAAGATATTTGTTCAATCAGTTGTTTTGTTAATTCCTTAATTACTTATGATGTGTAATTCACCATGACGTGTTACATGTGCATGATGATAGTGTTCATTAATTACATTCATTTGGCATCTTTCCTCCTCTCTCGATTCCTCTCCCCCCGCTTTTTATTTTCTCTCTCTGTTTCCTGTCTTTCTCCTCCGGTATGGACTGTACCTTTTGTCATGTTTGCTACCTTTTGAACATACTGTAATAATAATTACATATACTTTACTCTTATCTTTATCTGCATTATTTTGTAAAACTTATTACTTTTGTTCATATTTGTATTAATCTGGTCTTACTGTATAATTAAGAATATGTAAAACTTTGATTATCTTATATAGGTATGGTAACACTTCAACTTCAAGCTTCCACATGAGCTTATATTGCCAGACCTCTGTGTGTTTCTATTTCGACTTTATTTATGTTATGTATGAAATTGATTGTTGTGAAACATGCAGGAATATAATTAAAAAAAAAAAAAATAATAATAATAATAAATAATACAATAATAATTACATTTCCAATTCAAATGATTGTGTATCATACTTATCACGTTATATTGAACTGTAATAATCTATCCCTCTCCATCCTTTTGTATATATTTTCCTCCTTCTCTCCTTTTCAAATATCAAGCTATCCCTTTTGTAAATATTTCTTCCCCCACGTTTAATCATTTTTTTGTCTTATACGGTAGTTTTACTTTTTTAAATGTTTCGAAGTAATTATAACATTGATGTATTATATTTTCTTCGGGGACCTTGCTCTTACAAGCCCAGCTTCTTTAAGGTCTCCTCTTTCTTTCATGACTTGTTTAACCCGTGTGGCAGGGTTGTATATTGACCAAGTATTGCACTTCAAATTATGTTTATGCTGATTATTATATTATTCTATGTACATGTACAAATGTGTTTTTTTTGTGAAAGAAATAAATAAAATGAACCTTGAACCTTGAACAGTATGATGCCCGTTTCCATCATCGATATCCCCCACTGACCTCAGTCATATCCCCTCATTTTTTGAGCAAGACAATGTAGAACCTACAACGTAGATGACGCTTTCCCAATAAACACGGTCACCGCAAAACACTGCACTGCAATGCAATCATGAGTAAAATGCATTGACTTTGTTGTGTACAATACAATGCAATCGCATTATGTGCAATAATTGCATGCAATAAATTGAATGTTCATCGCTTCCGCGTTGATATGATAGCGACTTTCCTAATGCAGTGACGTGCGTGCAGTGAGTGACCAGTGTTGGCTTCTATTTTCTATTTAATTTCCAATCGTGCTACAATTATTCTAGACGAAAGGATATTTTAACAGTTTACACCAACCTTCTGCCAAAGAGCGTGAGTATTATTTTACTGAGTATTCTAATATGTAAGGAGGTATTTAATTGAATTAGATTAGGCATGTTTTCCACTATTAATTTATTATTTATGTCAACTCAATGAATGAAATGACACTGATCATAAATCATGGCATGCTGATGATAGATTCAATAGATCACGCTGAATGATTGATGATATGATTCAGTGACTGAGAAATGTGTGACTGTCTGTGTCTGTGACGTGAGTATATACGAGTGTGAATGTGAATGTGTCTGAATTGATTCGTTCGGCATTCTCTACCAAAGCTAGATCGACAAATCTATTGCTTTCATGGCCTTTTTGACATTAATTATTATTGTTATTTTCACTGTCGGCATTCTAGCGATAGACGCGACCGATACGCGGTGCCTTAAGAGGCAAGAACACCGTAGCTCTACAGTAAAAGTTACTTACGGAAAATCATTTTTGTTTGCACATAAAACACAACATATTTAGTATTTTGAGCGACATTTGTAGCCCTATCAATACATTTAGGGCTGTTATAATACTTTAACTCACCGATCTCGTGTGTCACTATACATGTCATTCTATAATTACGGCGAATTGTGAGATTTTCCACAATTTTCCATCACTCTTCGTCGGTCTTTCGCCGTTCAAACTGCCGTTATCGTACACAGATGCAATAATTACGGTATCGCTAGCGTGCACAAAAAAACAAAACAAAAAAAAACGACGCAAAATTTAAATGAGTTATTTGACTTGACAAACTGTTACCGCTACCTTTTTAGCAAATAATTGTGGGCCAGTGATTCCAATAATTATTCGGTAGCGGTAACAGTTTGTCAATAACTCATTTAAATTTTGCGTCGTTTTTTTTTGTTTGTTTTTTGTGTGCACGCTAGCGATACCGTAATTATTGCATCTGTGTACGATAACGGCAGTTTGAACGGCGAAAGACCGACGAAGAGTGATGGGAAATTGTGGAAAATCTCACAATTCGCCGTAATTATAGAATGACATGTATAGTGACACACGAGATCGGTGAGTTAAAGTATTATAACAGCCCTAAATGTATTGATAGGGCTACAAATGTCGCTCAAAATACTAAATATGTTGTGTTTTATGTGCAAACAAAAATGATTTTCCGTAAGTAACTTTTACTGTAGAGCTACGGTGTTCTTGCCTCTTAAGGCACCGCGTATCGGTCGCGTCTATCGCTAGAATGCCGACAGTGAAAATAACAATAATAATGTCAAAAAGGCCATGAAAGCGATAGATTTGTCGATCTATACCAAAGCGTGCCCACAACTTTGCATACTAGTTATACTTATAGTTACTTAAGTTATACATGACCACGATGACTTAAAATAATTGTAAAAGAACTGATGCCCTATCTATGCGATTTATAGAGCATCAGTTCTTCTAGTCTACTAGTCGTGCATGCCAAGGATGTACGCTTCAGTAGAGAATGTAACTCTAGAGAACGCTAGCGCGGAGCGCTAGCGTTCTAGAGCCCGCTAATACCACATCTACAAAGTATATGGTCCACTTAGGTGGACCATTTACACGCAATATATGGTAATACACGGGAGATTACCATACTGCCTATTCATACACTGTACCGTTCATCAGTTGAACGTTGTGTGTTAGGATGCATCGGTAATGAAAACAGACGGGAAATAATCGTTTTTTTTTCTACATTTTGCAATCTTCAAAACAACAAAGTTGGTAATTATTATCAAAGTATATGACTTAGGGATCACATAAACAAAAGTTTTTTTCATTTGCTGGTAAATTTAGGGAGAAATCGGCCGACAAAAATTGTTTATGTTTTGGATAGTGCAGCAGGCGGAAGAGGTTGATCTCCACACAATGCTACTGTAATGTACCTATGTGTGGCTAATACCGCACCGAAAATTCACTTTTTGTGTGCAAGCTTTTTGACCTTAAAATTATACATATGATACGTACTTACCACCGATATATGATCCAATATGTGATCCAACTTGACGGTGAATTAAAATTTTGATTTTTCCCTCCATTCCGCTAAAAATCAGTGATTTATGCGCCTCCTGGACTTCTCTCCGTGTGTTAGCGCGACTACGCACAGATTTTGAACGAAAGATGGCCGCCGATGCGTACGGCGAACGGCGCTATTGCGATACACATGAAACTATTACCGCGTCTGCGCATATTCAAAGCAAGAATCAAGGTCCCAGACTCCCAGCATTTGAAATCTCCAATAAATCGTGAAAAAAAATAGAAAATAAAGCGTAAAGGCTGACTTTCAAGCAGATTTCTGGATAACCAGGAAGAATACAGAACAGCAAGAAGCATACTGTATTTTATGAGCAATAAGCAGAAATCGTTATGAGTTTCGAGGCACATGTTCAGTGCATTCTCGGCAAATCTAATTTCAAAGTCATCCCTGTCCTTGTGCTTGCCAGGTTCTCTAGCCTCTCGATAGCCTAGCGGTACATTACCATACTGTTGTGTGGAGCAGGCTGTGGCTGATCAGCCATAGACAATGCATGGTTGGTGATTGAAAATCGGCTGCCACCCATGCATACTCTGTGCTTGCAAAGGGAATGTGTGTATGGTACGTGTAAATGGTCATACATGTAGTCATACCTATTTTGTATTTAATTTCTTACATTGCAGATGTTGGTTAAACAGGAAAACCTGGGGAAGTGTTTTTTTTTTTTGGGGGGGGGGGGGATTTTTTTTCTTCAAGCCTGTCTGTCTGTAGAAAACAAGTTATTATATATTTTCCATTTAACTGGTTGAATCTGATAATTGAGAAGGGATGTTTTGTGACCTTTGGTCAGCACAAATATACACTGAATTACATTTTTTTCTTAAAAAAAGATAAGCTGACTTCCTGTAAGTACTGCTAGCACATGTATGCATTGACTACGTACATGTATGTACACAGTAAGTAATACAAGGAAATTGTGTATGCATGTTATCATACTACCTAGTCTTGGTCCACGTTGCAGAAAGAGATACAATCAATTAATGGTGAGTTACAATTAATTGTAAGTCAGACGATTTGCGCTTTTCAACCAATCAGATTTGCGCATTCAGAACACATGGCCTGACTTACAATTAATTATAACTTACTATCGATTGTATGTAAGATCTCTTTTTGCAACGGGCCCTAGTATGATTATTGTAGATGTGTTCTTTAGAAGGTCTTAAAATGAGGATTTTAAGGTGATAAATCGCCCCGAGTCTGTATATTTTTCACAAGAATCTGATTGGGAAATCTCCATACTCTTAAATGATCTCCATGACAATCCTGTAGATCGCTAGATATAATTTTTTTAAACTTCCATAATCCTAAAAGTAAATGTGCATGTGTGTTTTTAACATTTCGTTAACGTATATAAATAAATAATGTCTATCTAGATACTGTAGATCAAAACTTTGTTAGCAGGTTACATGAGTAGCATGTCCTCGATTGTACCTCTTGATATTTTCAGCTCTTCATTCGATATCCGACATCCTCCTACCTGGATCATTCAATTTCCCCCTGCATCCCTGCACACCCTTCAACCAATTTCCCCCCTCACTAAATCCATTCACCCCTTAGTTACCCACAGAATGTTATACCTGTGACAGCCCAATGGAACTATCGGTGCTCGGTTCTGCTAGGGTTAATGCTCACAATATGAACATTTCGAGGTTACTCTGTTTTTAAAACTCTCATCATTCAGTATCATGGAAAAAAGCAGTTCCGTAAACAAGAACAAACATCTAATATCTAGGAAATTGTTCATTTACTGAACATCAACAACACCATTTCACATTAAATGTACATGTACCGTATACATGTTGGAAGGGGAGTGAGTGGATTATCAAATGTTATATTTGTTTGATTATAAATAAGGCCGGACTCCACATACATAACTGTAACCTTTTTGATAGTGGCCAGGTATATAATAAAGGCTCAATGCAAACATCCTTTGGCACTTATCATTTGTAAACTGTTCAAAGTCTCATTCCCTTTGTTGATTTAAAAAAAAAAAAATTATGGATGAAACATGACAGAAAAGAATAAAATACATTCATTCTGTCATTTTTAATGTGAAAAAATAGTTGCCTGGTCGGGCCACCAAAATATGATTTTGTACATTTTTGTTGGTGAAGTAAAATGTAGTTTTATTTCAGGGGGTGAGTGAGTGTTAGTGTTATTAGAGCCGTGACTAGGGGGGGATATCTTACTATGTGTAGGGTTGGTGATAATACAAATGGAAGAGTAACTGCATCTAACATTGGAACACAATATATAAATTATTACATCTAGATATAAAGTAAATTATGTAACTTGTTTATAGAGAAGACTGCAAAGTATGATACACAATTACAGTATGAGTATCACACACATTTGATCCAATATGCAGTTCACTTTTAATTGACATATTCAGGACTACTATCTTATTATTATAAGTCTCAAAACTGAGAGTGATGTCATAAACCCCAATAAGTTTTATTAACCTGCTTCAGGGCTGGTATTCAATTCAAAGTTTAGATAGAGTAATAAATATATTAATATACGTAGCATTTTGCTAGGCTGAGAACTTTACTTATCTAGTATTAAAATTGGTTTTCAGTAAAAGGAAATCTAAATGTAATATCTGAAGACATTTATGGTATCAAAATTTTGCTAAGCTTTTCAGTCGTTGACTTTTATTGAATCCCAATTTTGGCTAAGTAATTTACTTTTTAAAGCCAAATACTAAGTAAACTGCTTAAATTTTGACGTAAGTATGGAATTTGATACCGACCCTGGATCGTATCAAACCAAACATCATGCAGTGAGAATTTATGTAAACTACACTATAACATTGACGTTTTTTTCTCTAGAGTTTGTAGTGCTCAGTAGAAATTAGAAACTAGAAATGATTACTTACTTCTTCCATACTTGTACCAGCACAGTGTACCTTTGTGGCAACAATCCTGAAAAGGGGTGAATAGATGTAAGAAGTCATGAAAAGTTTATAACCGGATAGACTTCATAATTTTTGCTGACTTTTGAGTCTGGGTCAAGTGGATAATAAAGGAGGTAGGGCACAGAAATAGCATTTCTGTAAACATTTTCTATTTCCTCCCCACGGTAGGAATAGGATGGAAAGGAAATGCAGCTCAAAAGTCTACAGATCTTGAGACTACCATACAATATATTATCTAACTTTAGATCAAGTTTGAGACATTTTGTTGTTTTCGTTTGAAGTGAAGGTTAGCTGAACTGTGATATTTCTGAGGCTGTTTATTTATTTCTTGTAACCTTTCAGACTTCCAGTTCCAGATGGATCAAGTGGTCCTTTCCTTTGAGATTAGCTTGCCATGTACACCTATAGTCCCGTCGCTAAAGGGAGCTAAGGGGACAGTGGAAGAAAAAACACAGGGAGTCTGGGCACATTATCCCCCGAAATGCTTAAAAGACACCTAAAAAAACAAACATAAAAGAGCCCCCAAAAATTTTGCATAAAATTCAATGCCAAACAAATTTTAGATGGCTGTTCCATGCAGCAAAAGTAACCCCCAAAAGTAAAATGTTATTTTTTCCCTGTAAGGGGAGCAACTAAGCAAGGGTTAGGGGCAATTGCTTCCTTCTGCTGCCCCCCCCCCCCCCCCCCCCCTTCATCCATAGGTAGAACAAATATTAAAAACGTTACCCTGATCTTTGGTCTGTCTCTAACCATTTTCCTACTGGCCCTTTTAAGCAAGTAAAATCATGAATTTTCAAATTTTACTTGCCCGAAAAAAAATGTGAAGCAAATCATTTCTTGCTTTCTTCTGGGTGAGTTCAATTATAGATAGGAGTTTAATTATTGTAATTGATAAAAAAATGTTAGTTGCCCGATCTGGCAACCAAGCTAGACCATTTAAAATTGTTTACTTGCCTGGCATCAATTTTTACTTGCCCTGGACAGTGGACAATCAGCAAGAGATGTTTTAGTCCTGTGTATGTAACTCTTGCAGTTAATTGTACATATTTTGTTTTCAAGAAATGTCAGATTTGCTCTAGGCTATGTCTATGATTAGCCTAAAATACACAACATCTGCAAAACGGCAGGATATGTTTTGACTTTTGATGATAGAGTACATTTGGGCGTGCTCGAGCTAAAAATGTATCATGCTGTTCCCTTTACATCTACATGTAGACCAGAACGGTGCAGTTTAGTCTTGCTTCTCGTACTCGTACACTGCCAACGCATGATACAATTCAATGCCTTCAGGTGTCAATTCTTCTTTTTTTAAATAATTTCTTCCTAAGGCAACTAAAATCCAGAGTAGTCTTTTAAAATGTTGGTGTCCTGAATCAATTTGTTGGCCTAAAAAGTAAAAATCATCCTGAATCAATTTGTTGGCCTAAAAAGTAAAAATCATATAAAGGGATCTAGTAACTTTGTTGGCAAGTGCAAACTATGATGAGTGATTAATAAAATGTGTATTGGAGTGAATTGATATGTCCACAAAGTAATGTGTGAAAATTTCACGTTAATTGGATGTTTTTTGGCTGAGATATGAGCAAAAATTACTTTGTTTGATTAACATTTAAAAGAGGCAGGATGTTTCCAATCCATAGAAAGTATTAAAAATGGAAAGTCACTGAAATTTAATTATAGTGCACATTATAGTGCTATAGATTGTAGACAGGAATAGTGAAATGCGTAATCTGTAATCAGTAATTGTGAAAGTTAGTATTTCTTGAGGCCACCACATTCTATATGCAGGAATTTCCAGCTTCCTGTACAGTAGTTAGACATCAGTTACAAAATGTACACAAATATATTTTACAAGAATAATACAAACAAACAAATATCTTCAACTAGACAATTTAAATGGATAGTTGAGTTTTGCTACACAAAAAATTTTTTTGTGAGATAATGAAAACTGAGTGTCAAAATTGAAAGAGCATACAATTTTAAAGACAGAATAAACTTTATTTGATCAAAATCGGTTCAGAAATGGCTGAAATATCTATAAACATAACCATTTGTAATAATTGTGGGGCCCCACAATAATTTGATAATTTTGAACCAGCCGTTAAAAAAAAAAATGTTTCCTCTTTTCAAAAATATACGAAAGAGGTTTTTAAATAGTTGTTGATTATCTCTTTATCTAATCACTCTTTCAACAAAACATCACATGCACAATATTTTTATTTAAAATGGTTGAAACCAATGAGTTTTTAGAGAGCGCCCTCTTGAGTTATAACAGCTCTTTTTGAATGATAACAGGCTTTTTACTACGTAGTCGTTTGTAATTTTAAAATTCCTTTCGAGCATGGTGGAGTTATAACTATTAGTTTGTAATATTATTGTGCAGGTTTGGGTCACTAAAATTCAGTTTTACCAAAACTGTACTCTCTTTTAATACCAAAACTCAACAATCCCTTTAAACAGGATTTGTGTACAATTTACTTTTTTGAACCACTGACAGTCTAATTACCTCTTGCTGAGAGTGGAAACAGGACAACAGCAAGATAACATGTATTTTAGATGCTGGTTGTAAGTATCTGCTTCCATGGTGATGATATACACTCGGCTTGTGGTTGCACCATGTGAGAAGAGAGGATTAGAGAGTCCTGAGAAGGGCTGTTGGTTTTCTTTCTTAGATAGTCATTAAAAAGGGACTGTGGTAGTCCTGGAAAGGACTGAACTGTTATTCTTTCTTGGTAGGAGAGGATTGGTGGTAGCAGGCCAGGTGCCCTCCTACCACCAATCCTCTCCTTACTGTAACCTATACCGGTGCTGTAGAGACTTTTTAGAACTACTGTATAAGCTCAAGAAAGAATACCAACAGTCCTTTTCCATGACTTCCACAGTCCTTTTTAGGACTACCCAAGAAAGAATACCAACAGTCCTTAGGACTCTCCAATCCTCCCTTCTCACATGGTGCAACGGCAAGCCGACTGTATAACATGTATAACATGTGATCTTTAGATTCCTTGTTGACCATACATTGCGAGACAAACGAATATCATTAGCGATATTATTAACGATACTATTTCCACAATGAGTAACATATTTAGCATGTATTAATTTATTAATTTTATTGTTTATTTTTTTCATGAATGTTCTATTTTAGGACACGTAAGAGATTGAACTCCAACATGTATAACATTTTTGTTTACTGTGTGATTGACCCAACATCTGGTTGCAAATTGCCATGGGAGGTTTTGCAAACTGAAACTGAAACATGTAATCTTAATTCCGGTTTCAGTTTCTAGGTTTAAGTATGTACAGGTAAACAGACCTTTTTAAATGGGAGTGCCATGGACAGGTGCAATGTACTTCAAAATCAAAATTATCGTTGAGGCACCATGGGATAGGTGCTTGACTTCCAGTCATGGGGTTCTGAGTTCCAAACAGAAATATGCCCTTTGAATAGTAAGACATTTGATCTGCATTTTCTCTCTTCCCAAAAGTACAAATTGGTATCATGTTAGGCAATGCTCAAAGTTAACTTTTTTTTCTGGTTGCCGATGGCCCCGGGGCCACCAAAAGTTGCGTTTGGGCCAGTCAAAACATGAAAATGCCAAAGTTTGGTGGCCCGATCGAGCGTTGTGTTAGGGTGTTAACAAGCCGTGCGTCATGAGCAGCATTTGGGTAGTATGCTCTCTAGGGAGTTAAAGGGGACCACCAGGCAAAGAACAACACATTATTATATGTTTTGGTATCGTTTTGTGATATCAAATAGATACCCAACATTTTGCAAAGGGTTGTGTAATTCATAAACAAAGCAATTAATTTCCACCACTTACGGAACCACTGCTATTTCCTGGTTCCATATGGGCCAACCATTTGCGAGTGCGCCAATGCTATTCACGCGCACGTTTGTAAACAATAGATTCCCGGCGATTCGTTCGCTCTGCACTGCACGTTGCAATTCACCGCACAGGCGCACACATAGCAGTCTGCGTAATTCAGACCGCATGAACGCATGCTTTAGAATGGTGATGCGTTTCCAATTTTTTTTCTTTTTCTGGAAACATATTTTTGTGAACTTGTTGATGGAATGGAATACTAAAGATGTTACCTTTCTTTAATACGAATATTATTTTTGGGTGGTGGTACCCTTTAAGAAAGTGCACAATATCATACAAGTTTCAAGTTGATTCAATCAAACATAAATAATGTGTGCAATATATACAAATAAATAAAAAATATCATAAATACATCAATATTTGTTACAAAATGATGAATGATTCAGGCCCAAAGGAAGCAAATGCTTATTGACAGGGCCGCTGTGGGTGTGGGTTTGAACTGTACCAGATGACTATGGGTAATAATAGCTTATGAGTGTCACATCGTGAAAGTCATGTGCATGACATACTTGTAAGACTGAAATTAGTTATCAATAAGTTATTAATAAAGTTGATTCTTATAAAAAACCTCAAGTTACTACAAGATTGTGTATTTCCCATCTGTACATGTATGTTGCATTTTTTTTAAACCTTAAATTCCCTTTTATCTTCTTATAGAGCTCTCATAAATTATTCTAACCTTTAGTTGCATAAGTTTGAAACATAACATAATGTGTGGGAGGAGTGTTATGTAATCAACAGGACAAGGATGTACTAGTCCCAAGCATAGCATAAGACTGGATTTTTAGGGACCCAAAGTGAGGCAGCCTACATAATTTTGTTTGCACATGATAGATGTTTTCTGTTTTTGACATCCATTGATTAAATGTGTTTTTAAGTTAATTTGTATGGAGGTCACAAATAACCTGATTTATTTCTGGAAGCTATCAAGGCACTGATCAGGTCAAAGTCAGCTCACGGTCACACCAGGTGAGATTGGTCGAAGCTTGAAATTTGCATGGAAATACATGAACTGTAATAATCATAATTATAATTTCAATCTCTAAACACTCTCCAAGAATAACTTCAAATTAATGGATAAACATTTCTTGCAGATAAATTCTAATTTAATATTGAACAAAAATGTTATGAAATTTGAATCTTTCAACTGAAGTACCTACCCTGGAATAATCATGTATTTCATGTACAGAACTTCTCTAGCTTGTAGTTAGTTAGGCCCTTCTGCTTCCGTGTAGGAAATAATTCATTTTTAATCTTAGGTGGCTACTTTTTCAATCTGATGGATATCACAAAATATTTCACATAATACCCTATGTTAATTTTAGGGGCTACCTACATGTTCTGATTTCAGGGGGCTAATTTGCAAATTAGGGGGCAGAATCGCCCTCAGCCCCCATGTATTTCCTACCCTGCTTCGGTGTCTTCGGATATCATTGAGGGAGAAGTGTTTTTGAGCAAGGAAGTCAGTCAGTCTTGCGTGAGGAAATATTTGATTTCCCATGCAGCCAAGGGGATTGGGATTGGATGAAGGAAGTGAAGTCCGCCAGGGGAGAGCCAAGGTGGAAAGGGGCTGTCCATATCAACCCACAAATCAGTCAGTCAAAGGTCCTTTTTATAAACCCGTTCCCGACTGATTGTTTTTGCTGTAACATGTATTATCAGTAGACCCTAGCCCAAGTATTTTGGGGAACAGTCCCGAATGGGTTAGAGTGATGTAGTAACTTAATCTGAATTAACCAAATTACTCTTAGAGCAAAACTAGTGGTTCTTTCATGCCTTGCTTGCTGTTTTCCATATCAACATACAAATCAGTCAGTCACCGACCCAGAGTCCCTTTTCTTAATTGATCTAGCAACCCACTAGTAACTCACTTGCAAAGCGTTCTTTGACTTCTCTCAGTGAGGCATGTCGGTAATTGTCGGAACCGGGTCCCGATAAACTTTTACCGGTCGGGAACCGGTATCCCGATAAATTTTTACCGTCGAAACTCGGACCGGTAATATCTCGCAATCGTGCACGCATCGGCAAAAATGCACCGTTTGGGGCTTATATTGCTCTTTTTATATGCAAATAACATTATCAATACCGAGGCTTTTATGGATTTACATATCAATCTTTACAGGAAAATAGTTACAGACTATCCAGAATTAACTCAGTTTCGCATGAAAAGTACTTTTTTTCGAAGTAAATTGGACCTAGAAATCAATCGTTTGTTCACCATTGCCCATCGCAACTCGGTTCACAGAAACTTAGCCCGCTAGGCGCTAGTCGGGCGGGGGAAACATCACATGTACGATCGCTTGTGACTGTGAGCCACTGCCCTCAAAAAGTGGCTATAAATTAGCCTTTTCGCAATCAACACCATTTTGATATTCTACTTACATGATTTCATGGCGTTTGATAGCTGAACAGAAACAAAAATGAGCCCCAAAACAATGAAAACAATTACGCAAAATATCGATAAAAAACGACTACATCGCTCCTATTCGCTCAAATACTTTGTGTGCAAGATACAGGTCTTTTTTTCTTACCCAAGATTCATCCGCGGCCGGTGGAACTATGTTAATACATCCGCCATACGTTATAACTTATAACCTATGGCGGATGTATTAACATAGTTCCACCGGCCGCGGATGAATCTCGGGTAAGAAAAAAAGACCTGTATCTTGCACACAAAGTATATGAGCGAATAGGAGCGATGTAGTCGTTTTTTATCGATATTTTGCGTAATTGTTTTCATTGTTTTGGGGCTCATTTTTGTTTCTGTTCAGCTATCAAACGCCATGAAATCATGTAAGTAGAATATCAAAACATTTTTAAATGGTGCAAATTACCAAAAAACGTATTTTTAGCCACTTTTTGAATGCACTGGCTCATCAGCTGGATCATACAAAGATCCATCAGACAACTCCCCTGGAGTATCGGACTAACATTGTGTGCACATCCGCCGACAATATCGTTCAAATGACTAGCAATTTTGCGCTTCCTGTTCAATTTCTGACTGTCAAAGGAAGTAACGAACCAAGAATTTCTCGAAAATAACCACTCTTTAAAGTAAATGATATCAATTGCCCCGTTTTTATTTGAATTCCGCTACATTATTGTGATAATCTTAATTTCTTTTTTAACATTTTATTTTTTTTAATTTTTGTTTCGGGGCACCGTTTCCGATATACCGAACCGGGTCCCGATTGAAACGGTCGGTAACCGGTGTGATCGACCGAACCGACTCAGCCTTAAAAAAAATCATGGGGGGGGGGGGCCGATTTAGCCCCCGAAATGCCCCAAAGAGCCCTTGAAATCATAAAAGAGCCCCTGTAAATTTACATAATGCAATCTGTTTTAGAGTGCTATTTTCATGCAGGCGAGCTTGAAAGGGTTTAACATGTGAACTGATCCGTAACCTGATTATAGGATTAATCTCACAATGAATTGGGCATGGGAAGCTGTGCTTAACCTGGTCCATACTAGATTTGCAATCCCCATCTATAGAGTTAATACTGGACCCACCAGATTCAAGTAGGCCATGAGTTAAGACAGTAGTGCTTAATAAATTGGATCTTCAGGGCCAAATTGTTAATCTCTTAATATGGCCCACTCCCATTGAAATGGGGCGAGGTGAAAGGGGAAATTACTGTTCATGAACTGATCTTCAATATCGCCAATTTTAGTTCTGACAATTTCTAGTTTCCTTTTGTTATGACTGCGTACCTTTAACCAGTTCAAGATGATTTATTCTCCAAAGTACCACCAAATTAATTAATTTGATCCAAAAAGAGTCTCTCTAGGCAAACGTTTCAGGCCTGCTCAGGACAATTCATTTTCAGAAGTATATACTACCAAATAAATCACTTTGACCCAGATGCGTCTCTGAGAAAAAATACATTATAACGAAACATTGCCTCACTGTGGGATATTGTAAAATGAGAAAAGAAATTGGTTGTATGGAAAGAGGAATAATGTTTATGAACTTGTATCTTGAATGTCCATGAAGATCAATTCAATTATGACATGTTCTTGTGTCTTTTCTTTGCATACTACTTTAAAAGGATCTAGTAACTTTGTTGACATGTGCAATGGTTAATTAAATGTGTATATTTGTGGTATGATATGTCCACTAAGTAATGTGTGAAAATTTCACATTAAATGGATGTTTGGCTTTGTAATAAGCAAAAATGCATCTAGTGACATTAGCGAACTCGTTGCACTGACTTTGTACACAGTTAAAACTAACCAGTGGATTTAACGAAAGGGGAATTAAACAAAATTGAAACCTGTTCCATGCTTCTATTGATAATATGAATACAACAATGTATGAGAGAACCACTAGAGTTCTGAGTAAGTTTTGTGGATTTGGACAATGTTATGTCAGGATCCCTTTAAAGTTATTTATGCTTTCGGGTCGTTCATAGAATGGCTCATTTTCGAAACTGCTACATGTACCAAGTAAATAAATGTTTATACCTTTATGAAGTAAAATATAAATAACAGGAAAGTTTGCCTTTGGTCATGGCCTCACAGTCAGCCCAATAAATATATTGAATTGAAGATTCATTTTATTATTAAATTTGAATATATTTGATTATTTTAAAAATTATTTATGTGTTGTGCACATACATGTATTCAGTTCAACAAACAAGTTTTGAGTGGCAGATCTGAGTCTTCTCATGAAATAATATAATAATAATATGAATATTTATATAGCACACTTATCTAAAAAAAAACTTACTCAAGGCGCTAAATAATAATAATAATAGTTTAAGCGCAGTAGAGTATATATATAATTGTGTTTCCCTTTACTTGACGTACATTAAACATGTACATGTAGTTTGCATTCTTCAGCATGGTTGAGTATGAATAAGTTCAGTTTGTGTTGTTATGGTGACAAAGTGCCCCATGAATAGCATGTAGCGACTGTGATGTGATTTTGAATAGCAAGCATGTTTTCATTAATATTGAAGAGCGATCAACACAAAATGACAGTACAGTAGTGGCATGGGTATAATAATAATAATAATAATATGAACATTTATATAGCGCATCTACTATATACTGCGCTTACATTATTATTATTATTACCCATGGTCATCAGGTACATTTCAAACCCACACAACGATATTGTATACTTTCTCAACTCCCCGGGGAGCATGCTGGCCATGCTGCCAATCACTGCGCAAAGGCTAATTAACACCCGACCATGGTACCCAGTATGGGAGGCATACAATCTAGGGTATTGGGCACATACATGTACATGTAATTCCACCGATCGAATGGCAAAATGATGAAGAATAAAAGAAGAACAGATTTGAACACATACATCCGTCTTATCTAACATCGGGCCCTGCTGTACCGATAGTCTCATTAAATCAGTGGTCTGCTCTGATGTTGCTACTAGTGCGCGCTCACCATGAGTTAGCCAATATGCTATGCCTCTGCAGTATTATTTTTCATTGAAAAAAATTGTTGTAATAATATCAATACCACATGTGAAGAAAACTCACAAGATAGAATATTGCATCAGCAAGTTAGTAACAAATATAATATATAGAGATCTCGTTATGAAAAGAATGGATAACAAAGCAGTTTCTTTTGTCCCAGATGTAAATTTTATTTGTAATTCTGTTATAATTCTGTAAAAGTGGTACTGTATTTATATTCCAACCACAATAAATTGGTAATAGTGAGCCATAAAATATGTAGAAGTCGCAGTTTCATTCAACAACTGGGAATAACAGGAAATGGCAGGGAGATTGAACAAGGAAGCCCCAGCGCTATTGCAGGCCAGTAATTAATGCCCTGCTTCCCTGTCAGTAGAATCATACTACTTGTATAGAGTACAGAAGCCATGACGTCATAAAAACACTTTTTTAGAATTTTCAAATTTGGACTTCAATTTCAGAAAGAGCATAACAAATAATGTCCAAATACCGAAAATTAAAGGAATTTTACTTCAATGGGCAATCAGTGTTATAATGCACTGGTTCCTAAATTTAGGAACCAGTGCACTATAGCACTGATTGCCATTGACCAAAAATATCATTTGGATGGGCATACAGTATCTCGGCCAATACGTAACCTATTCCTTTAATTTTTGGTATTTGGACATTATTTGTTATGCTCTTTCTGAAAATGAAGTCCAAATTTGAAAATTCCCCCCAAAAAATGTTTATGACATCATTTATGACATCACACTTCACCACTCCTCTATTACCTACCTTACTTGAGCGTTGCAATATAAATGGCCTAATATAATGTCTTCAATTTTCTATATTATCATGGATAGTACTATCCATGATATTATGTACTGTGCGCATATATTTATAACCTAAAATCTTCAGCTTTTCTATTTTATACCATACTTCCTTGATTGTACAAGTACTGCGTGTGCATAAATTGCCTAGATGTCTTAAATTTGTGTGTGTATCGTTTATAGTTTGGACTGTTTTTATTGTATTTACATAGTGTTCTGTTAAAAATGATTCAATCCGATTGTGAAATATGAGACTACAATGTATCACTAGATTCATTAATGCCCTGTTTCCTTGTCAATAGATTGATACTTGCAGTGTATTACTGGATGGCTACAATATAAATGGCCTTTTTATATTCACTGTGTGAAACGTAATAATTACATCTCTACAAACGAAGAATGAAAAAGAGCCAGAAAGAGAGAGAGATAGACCTTAGAAAAATAATATGATGAGCATAGTAACAACAGCAAGGAAGATTTAGAAACGACTGCTTGGTGTTGACTTTGCGTCATATAATGTAATTTATTTTAGTTGAGTATTTTTTTGTCATGAACATTTTCTGCAGATCTGATCAGAGTTTGCAAACTATCATTTCCTTCCTGTGTACAAAGTAAACCGGGTTACTAATTTAGACAGTGGGTGACTTTGGACTTGACAAAAGTTATTTGGGTGTTTTCCCTATAGATGCTGATAGATGCTACAATACATGGACCATAATATGATATGAAAACTATTATCTACAGAATAGCATAGATTGAGTTTTTGTTTTGTTTTCCTGATCATTTCCTGCAGAGCTGTTCAGATCGTGATCATCGTGCAAATTCCTGTACACGTACAAAGTAAACCAGGATGTTTTGTTCAGTGGCCGGGGTGACTTCAGAGTCGACAAAAGTTTGTTGAGTGTTTTCTCTATGATCTATTAGATGGCTGATAGAGACTACAATACGTGGACCATAATATGATATGAAAACTATTTTCTACAGAATAGCAGATATTGAGTGTTTTCTCTATCTATTAGATGGCTTATAGAGACTACAATGTATGGACCATGATAATATGAAAACAGTTATCTACAGAATAGCACATGTAATTGTGTATTTTTTCATGAAAATATCCTGTGTACAAAGTAAACCAGGATTTTTTGTTCAGTGGGGTGACTTCAGAGTCGAAAACTAGTATCTACAGAATAGTTCAAATTATGTAATTGTGAATTTTTTCATGAACATTTTCTTAAAACAAGCCTCCACACTAACTTTTTTCTCTACTGTCCCATTCGGACAAGTAAAAGCATAACTTTTCAAATTGTACTTTCACTAAGAGAACATTTACTTGCCTGCATACTTATAGATGACATCTACACATAAGGAATTATATTATCTTCCTGTAGTTGACCAATAATTCAGTTGCCCAATCGGGCAACAAAACTAGGCCATTAATGAAATTTTACTTGCCCGACATCAATTTTTACTTGCCCCGGGCAATAGGGCAAGTGCTAGTGTAGAGCCCTGCTTTAGATCTGTTCTGATTGTGCAAAATATAATTTCCTTCCTGTGGACAAAGTAAGCTGGGTTTCTTTGACAAAAATTTGTTGAATGTTTTCAGTTTCACCATATAACAAATAAATGATACAGACTACAATGAATGGACCATCGTAAAATTTGAAAACTATTCTAAAGATAATGGCTTCTGCATCATATCTCCAACAACAAAACCAATCTTGATGGAAACTTGCCACAATGGCTGAATTGATTATGAACATAAAATATATTTATTTTGTATTCCCTTCTTTCAGGAAGAGCCATAGATCTTATTTTCTAACTTTCATACATAAATCATATATTATTCATAATTAAACTCTGGTTTTCACTACAGGAGTCACATTAAAACACTAAAGCCACATTAGTGGAAACGGTAGATTGATAATTGATTTGAAAGCTGTCTGGAGCCTAGCTTTCAATCCTAGCAGGATCTTTGTCAGGGCAACAAATGACAGTTACTACAAAGAGACTACGGACAGTATACCATAAGCATAACAACATTTGCTAATTGATTTTGTTAAAATTATAATTACGTTCATTGTTATTTTTCCTCTTTTGTTCAGCTAGTTCCGTAGATCTCTACAGACGTACAGTAATGGTGTACAAAAACTGAATCTGTGTTGGAAAACTCCAGATTGCAAAATAATTTGTTAAAATTACACCCATGGGCAATTCCACGGTAACGGAAGGACATTCAGACGCAATTTCTGAAATTAAAACAAATAATTCCAGGATCCTGCTTATGATTCATCATTGTAAATTACATTTCTGAGACTCTTGGTGGGACACCTTTGATTTCCTATTTTTTATTTATTTTTTGTTACATTACGTTTATTAGATATGGACACTAATGAGGCCGGTAACGGAAGGACGGCAAAACGGACATGGATTTTCAAGTTCTTTAGTTATGATCCAATCTCTGTGAAGTTAAGAGGACTATTATGTTACATTGACTCATAGTCCATTCCCTAATGTTCAAAGAGTATTACAACACTTATTTGAAAAAAATATGTCTATTGGTATATTAATTACAAGAAGTTAATTGCTTCACTGTTCGGTAACGGAAGGACAGTAACGGAAGGACAGTAACGGAAGGACAGAGTTTTTGATTCATTAAAAATATACTTTAGGGCTCTCAAAAGACTGAAAATATCACCTGAACACACATTGTGATATTCAATCATCCAATTTGGTACCTTAAAACAGAAAAATACCAGAAAGGAATGCAAAAAATGAAGAAAATCTAGAAATAGGCACTGTGTAGTCCCATGTGTATAGGTTCATGTATGGTGTCTGTTTCTCCTATCAGGAGACGCCCAATATTTTTGTTTATCATGTAAACTGAAAGATATCATTATGTGATCATGATTTATTAAAAAATAATCCAGAAAAAATAAACAAGATCAGAAATAATCGTCATTTGATTTTTCCACTTTTGGCTCATTTGGCGTGGAATTGCCCCCATGTAGATACTATATACATGTATCTCTTCTTTATTTTTTTCTTCAGGAAGTCACATCTAGATCTCTACAGACATGCAGGAGTAAAATTAAAAATCAAAACCAATTTCAGTGCATTGATGAATAATTTGATATATCATGAAAACATCTAATATATATTCTCTCTCTGTTTTTAATTTCTTCTTTTCTTTCAGGAAGTGCCACATATCTCTACATAAACAGTCGAACCAATCTCGGGGGAAAAAGTGTTGTTGCTATTGTTTGTGTCTTCCTCAACCCCTGAGCCTATCATCATCATCGTCATCATCAGAACTCGCCACCTCCCATTCTCCATCTTCCTCCCATCTCGTCTACCCTTTGTTCTCCCGTGGGTGTGAATTGGAAGACCAGGTGCCAAGGATGCGATCCTTGGGGCGTTGCTAAGGAGACGGCAGTGGTGCCCCCAGCATCACACGGCCCCACCCCACCCCACTATGCTCCTAGACGAAGCAGGAGCGTGTGCTATTAAACCCAGCTGCATTGTGATGGTAAGTAATTAATGCATGTTTTATTTAAAACAATTAATTGCCAAAATGGCAAAATCAATATCAAGGCTACGGGATTGGTCTCATCTCTAAATAGATCTCCAGAGGTATACGTGAATAATTAAAATCCAGTATTACTAGGTTGCTGTTTATAAATGGAAAAAAATGTACTAGATCACCGTGTTTAAGGAAAACAGATACTGCAATGTACTGTGCTCAATAATTCATTGGTCTTTTGATGTCAGAAAATGGGAGGGCATCAATGGTTTATGAACCTAGGAGAATTTGATTATAAAAATGCTGTAAAATGTTCTCTTTTTGAGTGAGTCTTGTTATTAATTTGTTCATGGCATGTACATTGTCTGTCTACTGTTTGACTGACCTTGAAGTATATAATGTAAAAAAAATTATAAATCACATTATTGCATTTCCCAGTATTCATACTTCATTTTTTTAATCAAACTTTATCACTTTCCTCTCGAGTTTAATATAAAATTATGATATTTTAGGTTCTCACTTTCCCATTTTAAATTATATTAGGAAAGTAGACAGCCTAGATATATTTGAACTCTTTAAGTTTCCATTTTTTTATCCTATTATTGTCTGCATTACAGAGGATGGAGTATTTATTGAGATGTTAGTGATGTTTACTAAACGTTGTCAAAAAAATTATGAGAATTGTCACTTTGCCAAGTAAAAATACTTGTTTTATAGATCATCCCATTATTAAGCCCCCTCTTATAGATCTGCTATTTGGCATGTCTGAAGGTCATCGTCAGGATATTTCCAGTGCCAATGTTATGAAGTTGAAGGTCTTGAGAAAGTGTGATTGAGAATTTACTGCATTCATATTTGATTATGATCAGTGTGGATGGCTAATCTACACTGATATATGGGCAAAGAGGGGAACTATGATAATCCGTGCCAAACATATTTTGGGGGATATTTCTTATTTTAATGTGTACATTTGTAGGTCCAAAGGGGGCAATTGAGGAGAAGGGGGGTGGGGGGGGGGGGGGGGCAAATAACTTTAGGAGGGGAGTAGGGAACAGTCAAGTTAATCGTTTATAAACTTTAATTATTAAATACAACATGATTTTGTATCTATAGTCTGTATACTATACAGTAGGATCATGATACATATATTATCAGTGACTTGTCCGAGCCCTTCCCTATTTCACATTCTTATCTCACCAGGGTTTCCCCAGTGATGCAAGGATCGTTTGCATATATATATACATTTATGATGCAACATTTGGTGTTGGTGCTCTAGTCCCCTTTATTAACCGTTTCCCTTCCAGTTTCTGAAATCCCCATACACTTTGTACACAACCCACCCGGTTCCTGTAATCAAAGGGTTAACCCATTCAAGATGATTTGATTTTGGAAATATATTCTCCATGTCAGACACTAGCCAGAGTATGGTGATAAGTCCTGCATGGATTAAAATGTTCAGATGGAGTAATGTTTGCTCTATCATATTTGGCCATCCAGTAATTTATTCCTCTCAAAGAACTGTGGTAAATTATTTTGTTCTCTGCCAATCTATTATTTTATTTTATTATATTTTTTGGGGTGGGGGAGAGGTTAAATGCTGTTTTATTTTTAGCATAATATTTGTTTTTGTATAGATTTGAAAATAGATTTTGATAACAGATTTAAAGACAATTTTAAAGGCTTCCTTTTTGTATAATTGATAATTTCCAATCATAATTAATGTCAATACTGCAATTTAGATACAGACTGTACTTAGATTAGTAGGAAGTAGACAGGAGAAATAGCAAAATAATGAAAACAAAAATAAATATAAGCTTTGCATCCACTTTGGGCATCTTCCTCTTGTAGAAGCCTGATTTAGGAAGGATTTGACAAGGGGTAATTCTCTCTGGGGAAGCATCCAATAGAGGATTTGACAAGGGGTAATTCTCTCTGGGGAAGCATCCAATAGGCTGCACCTGTGACATCTGCGGTCAAGAAAGTCCAGCTGTAGTTAAAATAAAAACCCTAATTAGTTTTGTTCTCGTAGGCGTAGGCGGCTCGCATGAACTACAATCCTGACAGCGCAAACTTTTGAATGATACAGCGTGCTTGTTGCTTCTCTCTCCTCCGAGAGTGGAAGTAGTAGTGCCGAATTCCGGCAAAGACCGGCATCCCGAAATAGACGCCAAGACCTACAAATATTGCAGTCCCATATATGCATGCGTACAGAGGGTGAGGGCATTCGGCAGCTGAGGCTGGCCGGACTTGTGCACAGGAGCTAAAAGTAGTTTACGGAAACAGTTATTGTCCGCCTTCCATAACTGTCGAGGATGCTTTCAATTTCCTGTTTGTTTGTCCCCGCGGAGCTTTAAATAAAATTATTTATTTCTCCCCCCCCATACCCCTTGCCCCCTATATTGAATTGGAACGCGACGCTGTCGCATTCCCGTGCCAAACCCAGCTACCGTATCCCCCTATACCCCTTACCTCCTATATTTAGTCGGCTCCTTTCGCTGTCGTGTTCCCGGACCGTACCCAAGTTCCCCCCTGTATACCTTGCCCCTAGTTGGCTCCTGTTGACTATATGCGTTCCCGGGCTGTACCCTGCTTTCCCCCTATTCCCCCTGCCCCTGTAATATGTTGGCTCGTCTCCCTTGCTGCATTCTCGGACTCTACGCTGCTTTACCCTGCTTTTCCCCCAGCAAAGAGCTATTTTTGAGTTCCTGGCATTTATCAGGTTACTTCACTTACTTGAGATTTGCATCTTTGCTTTGACAGCTCGGCTTGGAATAGTTTGTGCGAGTCGGGTGCAGGCGTTTCATGAATCCCATTCTGTGCAGTGTGAGGGTCTAGTTGTTGGAAGCTTGCTGTGTGGTTGTGTCCAGTGATTTGTAAAGAATTTCATTTCTCAATTGAAGCGCTCGGCTTCTCTCTGTGAGATCAATTTGATTGTGCTCATCCTTATGCTTTGTCTTCTGTTATTACAACCATGGAGATCCATAATAAATTGTGCAGCCTCAACTTGGGTAAGCTTATACATGGTTTTCATCTTCTGATTTGTTGTTTACTAGTGAAAACTAACTTTTGGTTATTAATTAAGGTGGATACTTTGCATCCAGATCTGTACATAGAAGTACTTTTATTCCTTTCTTTTAATTATTCCCTTCTGGGGAAAGCTGCATAATATATTACATCATCTTTTATTTTGCTAAGTTTGTAAAAAAATAATATTGTACAATTGTCACATTTTTTGTGGAATATCTAAGACTTTTTCCAATGGACAGCGCAGGATGCTTGATAAATAATTGATGATTTAAAACATTTTGTTTTTGTTCTTTGAACATCAACTTGTTCATGATCGTGTATTATTTAAGAACTTGTTGGTTCAAAACAAATATTATTATGCATGTTTATTTGTTGTAATTTTGTTGTAAAATGGTTTACACACAATGTTTACATTCGTTATTCAGAGTTCACTTTACCTAGTCTGTGTTATATATGAAAAGCAGCCTTTTGATGAATCTCATTTAATATAGAGCTCTACACAAAAAAATAGAAGAATAACAGCAAGGGTTCTTGGAATGATGTACAGTACGTGATCTGTGGCTTCTATGCCTCACATTTTTGGTTAAAGGGATCCATGTACTTTTTCTAACTCTACGAAAATAACTTTGAGCTTCCACATTTCTCTTCTACCGTGTTGTTTAGCTTATGGTAAGAGAAGAATAAAATAGGGTTAGATTTGTTCAAATGTCCCTTAAGTATGAAGATACCTATCATTGAAAATCATTCAGCTCAAGACCGTCAAGGTCACGTTCAAATCTACGGCAAAGAACTCAGAATTTGTGTTTTTTTAACCAGGAAAGCAGTGTACTTTTTCAATGAAACTTTCACACATCATTCAGAAATATCTTACAATGATTTTGGTATAGGATTGAAGTCTCAAATGTCATTTTGGGCAATATCTAACAAAGTACATGGATCACTTTAAAGGGTAGCTTGGTAATTACAGTAATGAAATTAAATGACTTTGCCCTTATTGCCTGGAAGCATCTGTTGGCATTGGACTGGAGGAGAGTAGAGTGTATGGATTGAATCGACCATCGTGATGGCAGGAAATAATTCATTTGGGAAAATCAATAGAGCAATTTATTTTCATAGACTGTGTTTACATTATCCCGCAGCCAGATTAAAGGTGGAAAGTCACTCACTATACATGTATTCATTGTCCAGTGTACAATGTCGGAGTAGCTGGAGTGTTCTGAACTGAACAAGGATATTGGTGTACAAATGTAAAAGGGAGCATTTAGAAAGTTAGGTTCTTCGAATTAGAGCATAAATTGTTGAGCTGTTTTTTGGTAATAACATGTACTGTACGTGTAGATGTACGTGTGTACATGTAGCTCTGAGATTTCAAGAATAAATCTCTTGAATGTATTTGGTGATAACTTTGTTGAAAATCTAGGCATGCATCAGGTTGCAAGGCCGATATGATTTCTTATTAAATGTACATGTATGCAGCATGAATCCTCTTCTTTCTAATAGACTTTCCTTATTTTTTTTAATTTGTATTATTCTTACAGCACAATTCCTCTGCATTCTTCCTAATTTCATTTTAAAGGATATTTAACTGTGGATTATGCATTTATTTGTAATCTGGCATTAATTACTGTGTTATCACAGACAATTTTTAATTCTCTAATTAGATTTTCAACAACCTTCTTTTGCATTCTTCATGATTTTCTTTGGAATATAAAATGTCAAACCTTCTATTTTACATAATTTTTTTTTTTAATTTGGTAAAATCAATTTGAAATAATGTTCAGTAAATTACAGAAATGTAGTGATTTTGTATATTATTTGCAACAATTTTCTTCTGCATTCTTTTTCCTTATATCCTTTCTAATAGTTTGTGACGGTATACATTATTGTATTAAAATCAATTACTGATGTTATTACAGAATATGTTCAATTATAAATTCTGATTTATTTACAACCTCATTGTGTATTTAATACATCCTACTTTTTAATTTTTTTGTAAAGAAAGGTTTGATTCATGAATGTTTTGATTACCAATTGATGGGTTACAATATTTACTTTAACTACATTAGAAAATGCACAGTACAAACTTAACAGGCAATTTTATAGGAGTGAATTAGTTGTGTTGGTTCATGGAGAACCAATTATTATGTAAGGGGAATGCAAGTGCTACATTTGTAGTGTGGTCATGTCCCAAATCTTATTCTACATCCCTATTTCCTGGTTCTTATCTGAAAGTTCTGTGATTGCATATATAAATTCATTGAAATGTGTTTTCTTGACCTGTAAGCTGTACAGCATGTATGTACAGTACGACAGTGTGACTATGACATGCAGACTTTAATCTCTATTGTTGATCTTCTTTTGTATGTTCCAACAAAATAGGGGATCTTATGTTTATGAGAATGTGCTCTACAATAATTCTTGTACATGTATAAATATCTAACAGCATGCACATAATTGTTATTGCTGATTAATTGCATTGTAACAATCAGTCAAACCTGTTTATAGGGAAGACCACTCAAGGGACAGAGAAAATGTGATCTTTAAGCAGGTGTTTGTATTCTGGTGCATGTACATGTACATTTCTTTCTATGATAGAGAAAACAAAAGTGATCTTCATAATATATAGCCAGTAAGTCGTTAGAGCTTGTTTCACCGTCAGAATGACTTCATATCTTGCGTAATACCAACGTTCTCTTGTGAGGCAAAGATTGACATTGTTTTGAAAATATACAATTAAATTGTTGTAAACTAGCGGCACTTCAAATATTTATGATATTGATGATGTGAATCTAGATGGTTAATCGAAAGCAATAACTTTTTTATAGTCTCATTTTGTAATGAGTACTTTTCAGCTTTTATGATCTCAAGAGTTAAATGTAGATACTCTTACAGTACAAAGTGAAATATTGTATTGTGTAAATTGTATTTATTGAGTTCACATTTGTTATGATATATGACATATTGGATGGTCTATACAAAGTGGCTCGGCTTAGGATGAGAGTTTTGAAAGGTACTCAAACAGAAAGATCAAGTACTAGGCTAAGTGTTATACCTTTGTCTGATTCCTCTTTTGGTCACGTATGTTGTTGTAGTCCATAATTACATGAAGAATGCTGGTTATTACGTATATTATCAGCGAACCAGCACCACAACTACATGTACATTCAACCACATCACCAGCTGAAGCACCACCAATCCTCTTTCCACCACACCCAAACCAAGCAACAGCACAACAAACACATTTTCAAGTTACATTTTGTCTCCTAAATCAACAATTTTAACAGTCTTTACAATCTTTTCCCCACCAAACCAGATATAGAATAAGCAATATTACTTTGAATTCATGGGAACGTCTCCCATTCAAGGGTCTTTGTGGCTCGATGGTTGAGCACCGGTCTAGCGATCCGGAGGTCTCGGGTTCGATTCCCGGGGAAGCCTATTTTTCTTTGCTCATTTTTAATAATTTAAAATCATTTAAAATAATTTTTAATAAATATCATTGTTAGTAATATAAGTATACTCTGATTCTGTTCTCTTTGTGTAGGTCCATATATCATGGAGCATGCTGCCTTCCTAAATTCAGCCAACCACCACCACAACAACCACAACCACCACCATCAACAGCTACAACAACACCAGTCATCATCTCCCCGCCTCCCCCGGTCCCGGCATCAGCAGCAGCAGCAGCAGCAGCAGCAGCAACAGCCCGTGGTCATGCCGGTCAACCCGTTGTCACGACGCTTCTACCACGGCCGCATCACCCGTGAGGAGGCCGAGGCGCGGCTGCGCCTCTCAGGATGCATGCAGGGGAAGTTCTTGCTGCGGGAGTCGCTCGGCCACGAGGGCAACTATGCCCTTTCCCTGTGCTTCAAGGTAATATAATATGTATTCCACATACTAAGAATCTTGCTCTACGATTGGTCAAAAGTTAATCACGTGATGAAATATAGTTTCGCCCATCATTGATGGGAGAAGAAAAGTTTGTTACACTGTGTAGATATTTTGGGTAAAAGTGCGTTGCACTCACTAGATAGTCGTTAAAAGTGCGTTGCACTGTGTAGATATTCAATTGTTCGCGCGCAAGTATACGTGTGCGCGCGTTAGTGCGCAGAAAGGTAGCGCGCTGATGCGCAACGTTTGCGCGCGGCTACGCTTAATAGACAATGGTATAAGCGTTTTTGACTTTTAATCATAAATCTTGTTGATGTGCAGGATTGACGAAATTAAAATAAAAGACTCGATCAATTGCTCAATATTCCAAACTTTTTAGCCCTTTGTGTTAGTTATAGGTCGCTTGTGATCAAAATGATTAATGTGGAATATAAAGCAAATAATCACCTTTTGGTTTCAGGCGATGGCAAACTATCACTTCCTCGGCGATCTGAATGTATACGCTATCTTTCCTCAGCTTCGCTTCGGAAAGATAGCTACATCCAGATCGCCTCGGAAGTGATAGTTCGTCCCATCACCTTCACCAACGGTAATTATTTGCTTACTATCATTTGTATTGGTCAGGCTTCTTAATATATATTTCCTAATGAGTGACTTTGCCTTGTCAACAATGAAATGAAATTAAATTGTGAAATTAAATTTATTCATCTACCAAACCAAACATTGTTTACAAAAATAACACAAATCACAGAAGAATCACAAATGACAAATGTATAGTTGGTAAAAAGGAACTGCTCCCTTTCCCTATGATTCAAGGTAAATTAATAAAGTTATGGCATTGTTTATTGAAGAAAATAGTAAGTACTGCAATTTGCTTGTACATAAATCTACAAAGAAATCTCCAGTTTATAACATTTGTTCTTATATATTTCCTGATCATTGACTTTGTCTCATCAAACTTAACCTTCTCGAGACTATTTGATTTTGGTCTAACCTGCATTATCCATACAGGTAGTCCGAAGCTTTTGGGACATATAAGTTGATATCATGCCAAATATATCATGCCTAATTATTATGGCATTCTTGAAATAATTAGTGACTACTTGCGGTATTGCAATCAAATGTTAACTGTCTTTATTTATATGTATAATCTGAGGTTTCTGTCTGTCAACACATGTATGATTTTAATCTATTTGCTGTAGTACTTTATGATATATCGAGAATGTTCTGTTTTAAACAACATTGTTGTTGTTGTGTAGCCGGATGTCATTTTGTAATATTTAATCACTTTGAAGAATATAGAGCCATATTCTACCTAGAGGTAAACAACATTCTACTTTACCATTTCCACACAATCTTATGACTTTCAAGGAGGATCTGTACCAATACTTTATTGAGCACCAGTACGGCCGCATGGTTAAAGGGAAAGTTTCCCCATCATCTATTTACCTTTGATTAATTTCTCTACACATTAAAACATATTTTCATGCAAATATGTCCAATGTTTGCCCTCTGAACAAAGGAGGGGCATCATTCAAAGTCAATCGCTGTATGGGCTAATCCCATTCATCGCGTATAGCGTGGAGGTTGCCATTATATTTTTTGAAACCCGGATTTTTAATTGTTCGCGCCGAAATGCTACGTCAAACCCGAACAAACAAGCTCCGCCTCTTTTTGTTAGCTCTCGCAGCTCGCGGGGTTTGTGCACAAACACAAGGCCAAACGTGAGCCAACAAAAAGAGTAGTTCGGGTTTGACATCACATCATAATAGAGCGATCCGAGTTTCATAAACACCAATGGCAGCCTCCATGGTGTTCGCGATGAATGGGATTATCCCGTACAGCGAGTGACTTTGAATGATGCTCATCCCTTGCTCAAAAGGCCAATGTTGGTCGTATTTGCATGAAATTGTGTTTTAACGTTTAGAGAACATAATCAAAGGTGATTATATGTTGGGGAAAATGTCCCTTTAATATCTTTGTTGTGTATCAGGATGTTATTTTAACCCCTTGACAACGGGAACCAGGTGGTTTGTGTACAAAGTCTATGGGGATTTCAGAAACTCGAAGGGAACGGGTTAAATGAAAAGAGCAAATATAATAGGGTTTCTCTGGGATTCGAACCTGAGACCGGTGCTCTACCAGCTGAGCTATAGAAAGACCTAGTGCTGATTTTGTCAAGAGTTGGCAAAACCCAGTTAAGACGATTTGATATTGGTATACTACTATACGTAACATGCATACTCCATAGACCCCAGTCCAAGTATTTTCAAGACCTGTCCTAAACAGGGTAAAATTGGTGTTTTAGAGGCTTGTTCTGCCTAGACAATAAACAATATTCTACTTGACCTATTCCACACAATCTTTGTCTTTTTAGGAGGATGTGTACCACTACTCCATCGAGCGCCAGTACGGCGGCATGGTCGCCATCAAGGACGGCAAGAACTTCCCAGGTCCTGTGGAGCTGATTGAGAACCACATGCATCGGGAGGATGGTCTCCTATGCCGTCTGCTGATACCATGCAACCTGCCCAAAGGCAGCGTGGCCAGAGCATTCAATGACATGAACCATGAAGAGATGGAAGGAGCTCTCATCAACCTGGCCAAGAACCAAGGGATGGCGGTGAGTGTTATTTTTTATAGATCTTATAGAATTATTGATTATAGAATTTGTAGTAACAATCTCATGACCGAGACGTCAGATTACAGTCACTTGTTGATACCATGCAACCTGCCCAAAGGCAGCGTGGCCAGAGCATTCAATGATATGAACCATGAAGAGATGGAAGGAGCTCTCATCAACCTCGCCAAGAACCAAGGGATGGCGGTGAGTGTAATGTATAAATGATTTCTAGATCTTATAGAATTATGGATGATAAAATTTGTAGTAATAATCACATGACCGAGAGGACGGCTTTAATGTCGCCTGTTGATACCATGCAACCTGCCCAAAGGCAGCGTAGCCAGAGCATTCAATGATATGAACCATGAAGAGATGGAAGGAGCCCTCATTAACCTCGCCAAGAACCAAGGGATGGCGGTGAGTGTTATGTAATAATGGTTTCCAGATCTTACAGAATCATGGGTGATAGATTTTGTATTTACAACCAGTTGACTATTTACAACCAGTTGACTGCTGGAGTTCTAAGTAGGATTTGTGTATTTGGACAATGTTACAAAAGATCCTTTTAAATCTTTAGCCAACACTTACATGTTGCGTACATAGTTCACATGACCTCAAAGACCCTGCCTGCATTCCGTCCAATTAGCAGAGTCATTAGCTACGAATTGTAACGGCACCTACATGTTGTTGTCAGGAAGTGAGGTTGAAACAATTAATTAATGCGGTGCCATCTGAATGGAGGCAACAATCTGAGCACATGTAATATACCTCTCTTGTTGCCAACATATGCCTACACATGTGCAAAGTAGAGTACGTTGGTTTACGTTTGTATGCTTTTGGTAGATGAGCACTGTAAATTTGTTAAAAAGCACTGATAATGAATTGGAAACTATGTTTTCACAATGGAGTCAACAATCTGAGCACATGTAATATACCTCTCTTGTTGCCAACATATGCCTACACATGTGCATACTAGAGTTTAATAAAGACGTTGGTTTACGTTTGTATGCTTTTGGTAGATGAGCACTGTAAATTTGTTAAAAAGCACTGATATTGAATTGGAAACTATGTTTTCACAATGGTGTTTTTGTTTTTTTACTTTTGTTGCCACATGTGCACAGTATGTATTATGGTAAACTTCAGCTTCCAAACTGTAAGGATCAAATTCACAAATGTGGTTTCCATTTTAATAATGCTGTAGGTTAATCTCTTATTTCCAAGAAAGAATAGAATGTAGTTATTAGAACAATTTAAACAAATTTGTGTAAATTTAAAATATTGGATTAATTTGAATCCATAATATTTTTAGTTCTAAGTTATTCTCACACGATGAAAAGGTTTACACCTGGCCTTCAATAGAATAGTGATCAAAACCATAGTTTAAAATGACATCATAGAAAATTAATTCTACCCTACGAGTTGGAAACAATTAATTAGTGAGGGCCATCTTATTGGAGTCGGCAATTAACATCGATTTTTTAAAATTTATTTATTTATTTTATTTTTTTTATAAATATTCTGTCCGTTTTTTCAATTAGAATCGGCAGTACAGTGTGATGTTAGTGTACAAACTGCTGTCAAGATGAAATACTTCGATATCTCATCATAGATTCTTCTAAATTTGGCACTCACTATACCACTTGTATATTAATCCTCTTACCTTTGGTTTATTATTTGTTTTGTTTATTTGTAATTTATGTAAAATACCTTAACTTTGAACTTTAGCAATAGATAAGCAGGGTTCAATGTGCCATTTTCTGATCAAATCTATCGAATGGGGATTACAAAATTAAACGGGGGAAAAGATTATTATTTATTTAATTTTTTTTTTTTTTCCGGATATTCGTATCCGAAAATTTGTATTCGGTATCCGACCTTCACGGTCGGATATCGAATAGCCATTCGATTTGACTCAGCTCTAGTTTAAGCATGTACACAATGTACATGTAACTCTCTGTTCTCAAACTGGAAGACTTAACAGTTGATTAATGTGGTGCCATTGGAGTCAGTAATCTTTACCAAACTCCCTTGCCAAAATGTGAGTACAAACATTTGCACACGAGGTGTAAATGTATCCAAGCACTCTGTAAGAGTTTGAAACCATTCATTCATAAGGTTGTCATCTTATTGGAGTTGTCAATCTGTACCAAATTCCTTTGCCAAAATATGATGTGTTCCCAGAATCAACTTGTAACTCCCAGTTCTCAAACTGGACGACTGAAACCATTCATTAATAAGGTGCCATCTTATTTGAGTCGGCAAAGTGTATCAACTCTATTGCCAATCGCTGTGTACAAGTTCTCCAAGCTTTCAAACTGCACAAGGTTGAAACAATTCATTAATATGGTGCCATCTTATTGGCGTCAGCACTCTTTACCAAAATCCCATGCCAACATGCATGTGTTTTAATAGAAAACTTACTTGTAACATATGAAACTCTTTTTAATGTTCCTTAGCTATTATGTTTGTTTGACTTCCATGTCTTAGCGGTTATGTTTGCTGCAGCCTGCATGGCATATTAACTTCTTTTTTCAAGAAGATCATTGACCAGGATAATGTGTTTTCCACAACAAGCTGTCAGAGCTTTGTCACATTATACTGTGATACATTTAGTTAAGGTGTCATCTATCGGATGTAATTTAAATGTTTTGTTCTGTCTGTTTGTAGCCTGAGGTCATTCAGAAGGCCTTTCACTCGTCCCAACATCCCCAGCTACAGAGAGCTCTCAAGAAGTGGCATGCGCACTGACAAGGCATGGTTCCATAACGAGCTATCAGCACTTTGTCTCTTTTTACTTTTATGAGGTCTATAAATGGAAATAATCTAGATCTGATTAGCATTGTTTCTGTTCTCTCTTTCCACAGCCCGAAGTTATCCAGAAGGCCTTTCACTCGTCCCAGCATCACCAGCTAGAGAGAGCTCTCAAAAAGATCATGCACCAGGACAAGGCCTGGTTCCACAACAAGCTCTCAATCTTTGTCTCTTTAATTTAATATGCATGTATGCATGTTGTAAATTAAATCTAGATACAATTGGAACCGTTTCTCTTCTGTCTTCCCACAGCCCGAAGTCATCCAGAAGGCATTTCACTCGTCCCAACGTCCCCAGCTAGAACGAGCTCTCAAGAAGATCATGCACCAGGACAAGGCCTGGTTCCACAACAAGCTTTCCAGGGAGGAGGCAGAGCATAGAATCATTGCCTCTGGCCTTCAGGAAGGGAAGTTCCTGTAAGTACACACTACTCTTTGATCAGTCTTTTTTGTGTGCGCTTCTTTTCTGTAAAGACAATAAAGCTGCTGTAATTTCATAGTGCTCAGTCATTTTGTGCGCTTCTTTGTGTAAAGACAATACATAGTAGCTGATGTAATTAAATACCTCCATTAATCACTGGGTTGCATTCAGTTTCTGTTCCTTTGTGTGAATAATGTGTTGTGAATGTTTAAAATGAAAGATATGTAGTCTAAATTTGATCAATCCTTATTCATAAAACAAAAGGAAAGCATTTCCTACAGGAAGTGGGAGTTTGTTTTGATCTGTTGATACTCTACTGTCTTCCTGAAAAGTATACTGTTACATAAAAAAAAACGAGCAAGACTACAATATGAATTTTAACTGAATGGATGATTGGATTACTTTCCTGTTTGTCATGGCAGTGTCCGGGAAAGGGGTGAAGAGGGGACCTTTGCGCTGTCCCTGTGCTACAACAACTTTGTGTACCACTACAAGATCGACAAGGACTGCACGGGCCAGCTCTCAATCAAGGAAGGACCAAAGTTTGATAGCCTCATCCAGGTAACTTAACCCATTCCCTATCATTTCTGCAATGTACCCATTTACTACTCCTGGGTTGAGAGCAGCGATTGGGAATAAAGGGTCTTGCTCCCATTGCAGCGTATCTCCTTCCGTTTCCTATCCGACAAACATGTGGCTATTCGGTAAGTATCTAGCAAAATTTGAAGTTCCACCCGTGTCCCATCCAACCAAAAAGTATGCCCCCGGCATCCGCCTAGTTCCCTTCTGCGCGCTTCGTTCAGTCCTCAAGTTGCGATTCATTTCATGTTAGCGTGTTCCTTTGTCGGCTTGTTTCACATGAACTAGTATCCTACTAGTCCATTCCGAACTTAGTCCTCATCTGTTTGTTCCTGCCAGTGTTATGCTAGAAGGAGATATGCTAAGCATTAAGGGACACATGTGACAACCCACAACCTTACAATTAGTTAACCTCGGAAAAGATTTTCAACACATTCATTTCAGTCTGTTGTCTTTTAATGCAGAAGTACCTTCTTTCTGAAGCCCTCTGGGTACAAAATCTCTTAAAATAATTCTGAACTATGGTGTTACATTCTGTACTTCTCTGCAAATAACACAAGTAGTTTTTTGCAAGATCTGCAAGCTATTAGGAAATACTACAAATTTAACAACTGCAATTTCCCTCAAAATTGAAGCTGTGAAAACTGGATCCAACCTGAAGTTATCAGTAGCAAGATCTGATTTCTGGAAGTCGGCACAGGCCCCTTGAGAAAACACAAATCTTGTTTGGTTTCTCGAGAACCAGAGCCAAGAATTTAATGAGAGAGGGTCTTGCATTTCTGATTGAATTTGGCTCAGAGGTGCAGCGCAGGACATGTTAACGAGAGGAAATGGGGGCCGGTAGATCCAGGGTGCTCTGTGCTCAAAATGGAAATCCTGTTCATCTGGTTTCCTTCAAGGGTTTCCACCCAGAACAGCTGGCTTCACCTTGCCCTATTCATGTCTGTATCTCTTCTATAAACACAGTATGCAGGGGGGGTAGAAAAACATAATTTTGGGGAATGCATTTTAAGTTTGCATGCACTAAAGTGGCACTGGAAATCCTATACCTTACATTGGGCTTTAAGAGAAGGTTGCGTAATAGGTTGCTTTAAGATATTTTGCATTAGGTTGCTTTAAGAGATTTTGCATTAGGTTGCTAAATAATAATAAACTTACTGATGCGGGGGAGGGGAATCAAAATATGACATATCACTACAAAACCCTTATAAAGTTGCACTGTTTGCCTGATTTGGGTATTTCTTAATTCTCCAAAATCTTAGCTTTCCACTGAAACTTAACAGCAATATTATACAAAAATGGTCAGAAATCTACCAATGACAACGTCAACTATTTTTCTCAATTTTTTTAGCTTTACATTTGGTTAGCTGGTTCTTAGCTTTACATAAGGATTGTGTGGCAGCAGGTCACAAATCATGTCCGTGGGATGCTTCTGCGTTTCAGGGGCGTAATCTCCCTGAGCGTTGTCATAATAATAAATATTTCTCGTCAGAGAGACACAATACCCAAAGGTCAATGCTATTTACCCTAGTCTAGACCGTTTTTTTCTCTGAAAATAATACTTAAAACTATCGACGAGACTTTGTACTGCCCCCTCCCCTAAAATAACAGTCTACAAGATATTGCTGACGTACATTATTTATAAGTAAAAACAAGATTATTCAACTTTCAGTGGCCTGAAACCTAAATCTGGTGGTCCCAAACAAAGAAAAACATAACAAATTCTGTTAAATTTGGTTGCCCGAACGGGCCAGTAGAATTTAGGATCAATGGAAGTTGGTGGCCCGGGGCAGCGGGCCTATGCTAATTTTGAGCATTGCTATTAATATAGTCTTGTGATTGTTCTCATTTTGCCTCTGATGATGATGCTGCTATGATTGAAAGCTCGGGTTCTCTAATGACTCTCAATTCTAATACTATCATAAATTTGCTGACCAGCATTTGTATGCTGTGTGAATGCATTCTACAAGTACTGAACACTCAGGTTCTCTATTAATGCCCCTCAATTCCAATACCGTAGAACACCATCGTCAAGCACCCCCCAAGCACCTATACGCGTCTTGCTTTTAAAGAGCGCCCGCTCTCTGTCCAAAAGGGAAACGTTAATCAAGAATGCAAATAATGGTGAGGAATATTCATGAGGATAATAATGGAGGTGAATCTCATGGAAACGTCACCTAAAAGCAAGATGCCTATAGGTGCTTGGGGGTGCTTGACGACGGTGTTCTACGGTACTATCATAAATTTGCTGACCTCCATTTGTATGCTGTGTGAATGCATTCTACAAGTACTGAACACTCAGGTTCTCTATTAATGCCCCTCAATTCCAATACTTTCATAAATTTGCTGACCAGCATTTGTATGCTGTGTGAACGCATTCTGCAATTACTGAAAACTCATGTTCTCTAATGCCTCTTAATTCCAATACTATCATAAATTGCTGACCTGCATTTTTATGGTGCATGGACGAGAACCCATTGCAAGTCCCCGAGCAGTCTCGATGTCCCAAATTAATAGTTCCTGTTTACATTAGCGGGAGGAACTGAGGTCCCCAGATCTATGTCGCTGATAGGGACCTGATGGCTAGACCGCTCACAAAGCAAGACTGGGGAGAGGGGAGACTTTAATGTTTGGGGGAAACGAGAAGCGTAACCCCTTGCTTATGGGAACTTGATGAGCTATGTACAAAGTTTATTGGGATTTTAGATTGTGGAAGGTAAGGGGTTAAGAAAACTTGATCTAACGGGAGAACCATAATTCGGAGTGGAATTGAAATGATAGGGAAAATCATTGAGAGGAGTTAGATGTTTGGGCAAGCAAGAATATTTCTAGCCACCAAAACAGTGGGAAAACAATAATTAAGAGAAGATTTGCAGTAATTCAGAACAAACGGATCAACATAAGAGTTGAGATAAAAGACAAAACAGGGATTTCTAGAGGAATTGATTTATAATTTACCCGTTTACTACGAGATTTTGAAATCTCCATAGGCTTTGTACACAACCCACCTGATTCTCGTAGTCAATGGGTTAATATTTCTTGTTTATTGTCGTTAGTTTAAGGGTCTGAGGTCCCCAGATCTGTGTCGCTGATAGAGGCCTGATGGTTGGAACTGCTCAGTAAGCAAGACTTGAGCAGGCAAAGATATTGAAGAGAATTCAACTGAAAGCTATAATTCTAAGAGACTTGAGTTGTAAATGATTCAGAAAAAGATTTTGTAGTAGGAATCGTAATAGTGTCAAAACAGGAATCGTTAGAAAAATTGATTTTAAAGTAATAGTTCTTGTTCAAGTACTTAAATGTATATATGGGTCTGGGGTCCCTAGATCTATGTTACTGTTAGGGACCTGATTGCTTGACCGCTCAGAAAGCAAGACGTGGACAAACAAAAATATTGAAGAGAACGTAAAAGATTGAGCAAACAAGTTGCATCTTTAGAAAGCTACAGGAAAGCCAGAATTTGGAATGGAATCAAAATCATGGAAAGGAGTTTTAATTGTTTGAAGAAGCAAGAATATTTTTAGCAATCAAAACAATGCAAAGGCATGAATACTGAGACACTTCAAAGTAATTTTTTTAAATGGGTCCTGATATGAGTTTGGATAATGGCATAACAGGAATTTCTAGAGAAATTGACTTCAAATTAATATTACTTTGTTTTTATAAATACAGTTAAATTGGGTGTCTGGGGTCCCCAGATCTGTGTCAATGATAGGGAGCTGATGGTAAAAATAGCTCGGCAAGCCAGACTTGTTTTAGGGAGGATATACGGACTTGGACAAACAAGAAATCTGAGACTGAGAGGATGTTAAAGCTTGGGCATTGAAGAATTGAGCTGTTACAACCCTGAATTGTTTGTGTAAACTAGATGGAGTCTGGCATTGATGTGTATCTTTATATGATTTCTATTTTTTTACTTTCCTTTATTGATAAGAGTTTGATTGAGAAGGTGGAAGTATGTGCTGTTTCTTCCCTTTCAGTCAATCATGTTGTTCATGTTCATATTCATTTTCTTTTTTAATTTCATACCATTGCCTCTTGCAAAACCCTGCACTTGTCGGTAATTCATGTTTTGAAGAAATGGGCATTTTAAGTTCACATAATGTGTGTAAAAGACCTATGATTGTAAAATTGAAACAATCATATCTTCGCCAATTTGTTAGAACAAAGCATCAAATGAAAGCTTGTGATGAGGCCTTTCTTATGGTATGAAAATCTACATTTTGATTTTTACCGACAAGTGCAGGGTTTTGCTATATTTTTGTTTTGTTGATTGTAGATAATATGACTCAAATTAAATAGTAAGTCTCTTGCATTTCTATTTTGTCCATCTTCTTGTAGATATCATATAGATTGTATTTCAAATACTAATTTAAATCAACCGTTACTTTTCTATTTCTTTTTTCTATCTGTAGATGATAGATCACTACACGTTGAAGAAGGATGGTCTGCTATGCTGCCTCATCATCCCATGTAGGTATGGGAATGAACTCGGTGCTCAGAGGAGAAGACATTCAGGTATTTGATAACTTTATGAACTTTTTAAATTTTAATACAAATAACTAAAACATACACTGTATGAGAAACTGACCACAAAAAATATCCAATAAATTAAAACTAGTTATAGTACCAGTGAAGTTATAAGTCTTTTTGTTATAAGGTATAAGTAATGTTTCTAAACAACTTGACCTTTGATTAGGGTAGTGGGTAGTGGAACTGCATGATTGCCCTCTTAGCAACTGCTAGGGCACATATTTCTGGCTTGCCTGACATTGTTTAGAACCACTACCCATGGCAATGAATAGCTGTGACGTCACACTTGCTACCCTTTAATGTCAGCGTCTTATTGATCTTGATAGGCGGAGTGATTATGTTATGAGTACAGTGAACAAATGCATGAAATGCCTCCTTGTCATTGCACAGGGTTTTGCCTAAAGAGTTATCACCAGCTGCTTGAGTTCATATGTGCAATGTGCAATCATTAATATACACAAGCTTTTTACATAGAATATGTATGACTTCCAGTCCATGCTATAACCTGCCCTGGCATGGTTTGATGCAGTATACATTTCATTGCAATTATTATTTCTTAGTTCACATATTTGCAGCTTTTCATGCAGCCTTTGTTCCTCACATCATATTTAAATCGAGCAACTTGCACTTCTTTGCATTTTTTCTTTTCATTTATATCTGTACATGTTATGTTTATGACATCCGCTTTATTTTGCCATTTTGCAATTTTGTAGATGATGAAACGGATGTTGATGATGGTAATTCGAGCCCCACAAGTTTATTCAACACCTTATTTTAACAAATTTGAACTTGCATACAGTACACTTATATCTAATGTTAGTACAGTAAATTAACTACCACTTGCCTGCGAGGAGTTACATGCAACTGGCACGCCAAGCACTTTTATTTGTCACATTACAAGGAAAGTAGTTAATGATTTTCCTACTTGATCACATACTTGTTTCCCCTTGTTAAATATTGGTAGATGAAGTATTCACTTTGTCAAAGAAAGCCTATTAAAGTGACAAAAGTTATGAGAGACTGAAGGAAGGATTGGGGTTAAGAGTATAAGAGATATAGTTTGAAGAAAAGTAGGGGTCGTTAGTGGTTTAAAATGTATTCTCTATTAATTCATGTATACAATTGTATTTTAATTTATGCACGATTCTTCATTTCTTAATTTTGTATTTACGCCGACAGACAACACTATCATTGATGAGAGTGATGGTAGGTGTTTAGAAAACATCAAAATAAACATTTAAACCTTATATATACACCTTCTTGTTTTGATGTGGAGTTTCTTTTCCAGATAATTATACAAACAGTTTTCTGGGCGGTTTCCTCTTTTTGCCTTTATTCTATAAAGACAATAATTTATATATTAGTTACTCAGCTTAAATAATTTTTTTAACTTTAAAATATGTGCAAACAAGCCAATCAAAAGAATGATTGACTATTCAATAGGCATTCATCCTTTTGATACAGATCTATAAAACATTGAATAGTATTCTGTTATTTGCATAAATCAAGATTTGGATGATAATTATATATCTATATCTGTCAATTGTTAAAACTTACAAAGCACCGATTTATGCAAACAAATCTTGCAAACCCAACTTTCCTAACAACATAATATACAATGTACATGAGTACCTGTCCTGTGTCCCTTTTATAGTCATCATTTAGGAAGTTGTTGAATTTAATAACCATGTATAAAATTTGTTTATGGCATTCTAGCACACACTTTAATACACGAAATAGAAAACAAATCTATCCCTGGGTTTACTTAATATACTCTGTGTGCAATCTACGTACACCTCAAGTAGTGTAGTGGTGAGATTTGTTTCAAAGTTAACATGGACTTTCCCTCTTCACTGTATCCCCACAATATATTCACTGGTTTTTCTCGTCTGTCTTTCAAAGTCTACCTCTACACTTTATTAATCTGATGAAAAGAATTTCAGAAAAAAAACTGTCCTTGGTGCAAATGGGATTTTATGATAATTTCAGTTTATTAAATATCACAGATATTAAATCTTGCTTTCTCAAATAACTATTTTGAACTATTGAACTACATGTATTCATCTTTGTATAAATAGAGCTTTCTTCCAAAAGGCGCTATATCCACTTTTTCAACTTTCGAGGAAAACAGGTTTCTTTGCCCAAGTTTGTACACGTGCCTATGAGAATATGAAAATTTACCTTTCTATATTTTGATTTTGAGTGAGTAATTTGTCGTATAATGTGGATTCCTAGATACCAACGTAGCATATAAATGTAGATAAATCGTTAACTCAGTTGTTATGGAAAGTGGATTTAGCGCCTTTTGGAACTGAGCTCTTGTACATGATTGGGTAGCATTTATTAAAATGGGTAGGATTTGACCAAAGATTTCTTATATTTTTCAAGCAAATTGTCTTGACTTAATTGTGTACTCCTGTTAAATGGGTAAAAATATTTTGCAAAAGCCAACCCAAGTAATAAAAAGTGGAGACAATGAACAAGCTTGTATCGTAGACTCATAATGGCACAATGGTACATGTATTGTACAGCACTGTTGGTATTATAATTGAGATTACTACACCATGTAGGTCCACTCACAATTAAAGTTTTTAAAAAGTTAAAGTACTTCCCGTGCCAATTTTAGCACATAAGGTGGCGCCTATCTCCTATCCATTAGCCCTAGGCCACACGTCTACTAAATGTAGCGAAAACTACAGAAGGGGGCCAGTCCTCTGGTAACTCGTGCGATTAACTTTCCCTTCTCCATTCTATAAATGCCAAGCCCCTGGCTAGAAGGTACCATTTTTAAAGTCTTTGGTATGACCCGGTCTGGGTTCGAAGCCGGGACCTCCCGTGCATGAGGCAGACACTCTAACTGCTAAGCCACCATACTAGGCAGTAGTTGTGATTATTAAGTATATAATCTGGTGAAGAGGAAATTTATACAATTGCATACATAAATGTTCTTGCTAATAAGCCCATACACCTGAGCTGAGCTTATAATGCAAAATGCAGTCAATCTTGCCCAAGTTGAATAAGATGAAGATACATGTATGTTCTGTGTTTCTTTGCTTTGGTTTCAATTTTTCCCTGCAATTTAATAGTTGATAAATGTATTATTTATCATGTCAACTTTGACCAACTGTTTATTTTGTTTTTTCATATCAATATTAACAATCTTTGATTATAAATGTTTGTTTATGTTCTTTGTAATGTATGACAGATACAAAAGTTCTGTTTTTAGCAGTTTTAGCAGATGAATGTAGATGTAATTGAGATACGGTCATACTTTTGACCTGCTAAAAAAAAAAACCATTACATCTTCGGTGTAGTGATATAAGAAATATTTGCGTTCTCTATCAAGATACTTGACTAATTGTTATCTAAGTTTAAAGTTCACAACCTAATGATTTGCATGTGCTCTTCTTAACACAACAAGGGATTTTTGGATCACAAATAAAGAACATGGACTCGTGCATGCTGATGCAAAGATTAGGCTCCGCCTCCACTTTCTCCACGTTACTACCCATTTTCCAAGTAATGACGACTGGGATTTGACAAATTTGGCACCATCAGCCAGGAGACAGGATCAATTTCAAGCTAAAGAACAGGACCCATATTTATTAAACCACACTTATTGTCCAGCTTAGTCCACTCTAAGTCTATTTTAGATGATAGGATTAAGTATGCAACAAGATATCCCTATACACCTGACGAAGTGTTGCAGCGGCGCACGAAACGTCGTGATCTTTTAGATTCCTTGTTGACCATACATTGCGAGACAAACGAATATCACTAGCGATATTATTTCCCATAAGATATCCTTACTTTATAGTAGGTAATAAATGCTTACTGAAGTAATCATAGTTGGTGACCGAGAAAGCTTTGTGTTTCATACTTGGCTAAGCTTGAATTTTTATGAATATTGGCCCATGTAGTAAACGGGGAAAGAATGTAGGGGAGGAGGGGGGGGGGGGGGAGGGGCTAATAATTATATCAGCACAAACAAGTCCATCTTCTAAATTTGCAGTCATTGAAAAAACTCCATGATATGATATATTTCTGTTGGAAACTTGATTTCTGAACACCTACTAAAGAAACTCACACCTTGCTTCTGGAGCATACTGACTCTAGCTAGCGTGACTAACTTTGCTTTCCACCCACATCCTTTCTGTCCACCATTTTTCATTTTCTCGCACAGATATTCCAGCTCCGAGGACGGGTAAGTCTGCCCCATTTTTATGCAGAGAAAGACACACACGTTTGCCTTTATTATTGTTTGCATTTTCATACCATTCACGGCTCGGTTTCAAATACCCCCATGGTTCATCTGGGATATACATGTTACATCCGCAGAAGATTTAATTTCACAAATTTTCATTTAATAGCGATTTAAGTCCCATTCTATTACACTAGCGTATTCATCATGATAATTGTAATTATTGTAATAATAATATTGTAATGATGTTAGTCTCTTATGAAGATTCTGCTAGGATCGAAAGCTATGACTCTTTACAGACACTCAACAGTGTTATCAGAATTATGGAATATACAAACTATATTTTTTTGAAATTATATGATTATAGTGTTGATTATTAAAAAACATTAATAATACTCTATCTGATGAGAAACAAGAAGGTTATGAGAATGAACCATTTGACAATGTTCCTATATTTTTATTTGACTGTAGGAGACAAAGGACAGAGGAGAATTCAGTCCACAGATGATCCTTCCATCAGAGGGCCACTCCCTAGACCGGTAAGTATGAAGATGGTCATAAAATGGGGATGGTGTGGCACGATCGGATGGACGCTTGACTTCAAATCTAGAGGTCTTGGGTTCAAACCCGGTTGATGTCCCATCATTTATGTCCTTCAGCAAGACATTTAATCCATATTGCTGCTCTCTACCCAGGAGTATAAATGGGTACCTGGTTGGGTGTTAATTAATTAGCCTGGGTGCTATCATATGGCTGCCATTGGCTAGTATGCTCCCCGGGAAGTTGAGATTGTGCGCAAGATAATTGTGCGGGTTTGAACTGTACCAGTAATGACCAGGGTAATAATACAAGCGCATAGAGACGTGCATCTGCAATGTGATATGCAGGGCTCCACACTCACCTTTTTAGTCAGTGCCCCGGTCGGGCCAGTGAAATAGTTTCTTCCCCTATTCTGGTGGCCCGAAAGAAAATTTACTGGCCCCAAAATTGTATTTCATGAGTAAGCTTTTTAGTATTCAAAATATCACTCTTTCCTAATATCAAACCTCTGATTACAGATGAAGCATGACATAAAAGAAAATAAGATTTTTTTCAGTTTGTCAATGTCTGGTTGCAAATCTGCTTGCCCGATCGGGCCACCAAAATATGACATTTTGCTGGCCCCAAGTGCAATTTCACTGGCCCCGGGCCAGTGCGAGTGTCGAGCCTTGTGATATGTGCTATATAAAAACTGTATTATTATTATTATGCTAGGGGATGTAGAGGGTGGTCTAAACATATGTAACTAGGCTAGTTATGATGCAGCTCTGAAGAAGATTCTGCTATTTAGGCCCTGTATTGACTTTCATTGTATTTACACAGGTGTTATTATATAGTAGATAAGCAGTTTTCACTGAGCAGTATTTTGCATCATAGGCCAGTTTTTGCGCATTACATAACACTGAGCCAGTGTGTATTTGCGCAATGTGTGCTAGAGGTTCACAAGATGTGCGTCTGAGTTACAGATCTGCACCACCTTTTATACATCACATATGATCCTTGAACTTCATGGTGATTGATCATTTAAAAGGGATATTATGTTCTATGTTCCCCTACCTTGTCTTTACATATGATGACATAAACGGTACCCCGGGGTACCAGACGAAAATCCGCCATTTTGTTTAATTATTTATTTAATTTTTAGGGCTGTACTGTGGGTATAACGTGCATACAATCGCGCGCTGCACTGCATGCACAACGCAATAGCTGCGGTACGGTTGGACTTAAGATGGCGCTACACAACGCGGTACCCCGGGGTACAACGGTACCCCGGGGTACTGCGTGTGTCATCATATATGCTTTCTTGAAAACGTGAGATTGCATTGTCATTGTGTCTTGTCCTTCCAGGTCCTTTGCACTAGTACTGCCAAGCATGAAGTTACTTGCTTTAATATTTTAAATATTGCATTTTCAATTTAAAAGTGGTTAATGATACCATTTTGATCATCTCTATTTCCATTTAGGCACTGGTGACATCGGTGTCAAGTCCCCCTATCATGCGCCCAGGGGTCCCAGAGTTTCCCCTCTCCCCGGCCCCACCGGAGCGCTTCCACTCCAACAACGACCTCCACAACCCTCAGCATCTCACGCAGATGGTGGGAGGTCAGTCGTGGGACGAGCCGGAGCAAGAAGGTGAGACGTCGATTGAGGAGTTCGTACTCGTGGGTGAGTGAGGCATGCGTAATCATGCATCCGGACTTGCCTGGAACTGTGTGATGGAATGCCTCATGAATGAGATCTATATTTTCCAGCACCCATTGAATTTGGTAAAGTTATTGCACAAAAGGATGTAGGGTTATCTAGTATGGGATCAGGAAAATGTAGAAGAGACGTCGATTGAGGAGTTCGTACTCGTGGGTGAGTGAGGCATGCGTAATCATGCATCCGGTCTTGCCTGGAACTGTGTGATGGAATGCCTCAGGAATGAGATCTATATTTTCCAGCATCCATTGAATTTGGTAAAGTTATTGCACAAACGGATGTAGGGTTATCTAGTATGGGATCAGGAAAATGTATAAGAGACGTCGATTGAGGAGTTTGTACTCGTGGGTGAGTGAGGCATGTGAGGTTCGAGAGTTGTGATGGCATGCCTCGGAATATGGTCATTTGGGAATGACGTCTGCATTTTACTGCATGCATTGATTTGTGTAATGTTGTAGAGCAAATAAATCTAGGGTTTCTGCGAGTTTGTACTCATGGGTGAGTGAGGCATCCTAATCCATGCATCCAGTCTTGCCAAAATAGATTGTTAACCCCTTGCTTACCGGGTTGCTTACCGGGTTAGCCATGTACAAAGTCTATGGGAATTTCATAATGTCGAAGGGAACGGGTTAAGGGAAAAAAGATGCGGTGTTTATTTGGGCACTGAAGGGTTTGTATAGAGTGAGGTTTCAGGCTTTAATAAGTACCTGGGGGTGTTTCACAAAGATTCTAAGTTGAACTTAACTTCATTGGACCTAACTATTATGGAAAGCCATTTGTTGCCTTTGAATACAATCTATTCAAAAGCAAAAAAAGAAGAAGAATTTTAGATGTTTCATAAATGTTGCATCAAGAATATGAAATCTCCTTGATAATACAAAATATTAATGATTTGAATCAACATTTTATGCCTTTGAAAAAAGACTTTTACAACAATTTTTCAAAGAAACCAGTGGCTTTCCATACTTTTTAAGTCCAACTTAAAGTTAATATCTACTTAGGATCATTGTAAAACACCCCCAGGAAATGTACATGAGGTGTCAGTTGAGGAGTTCGCACTAGTGTCTGAGAGAGGCATCCAACATCATACATCCAGTCGTGCCTGGAACTGATGATGGAATGCCTCAGAATATTGACTTCTGGAATGATTTCTGAAGTTTATTGCATGCTGTTATTTGGGTAAAACAGATGTAGGGTTTATAACATGTAAGGGATCAGGCCTTTGTACAAGAGTGGTAGCCAACGCCTGCACTTGAAAAGTAAGTGATTAAAGATACAACTTGAGACTAGTGATACGAGCTGATGCATGATGGTGAGACATCCTTTGAGTTCTTTCAAGTGTGGTGAGAGAGGTGTACAAACTGTATTTATCCTAAAATCATTTTGTTTACATGCAACATTTGGGAATGATGTAGAATGTCACTGCATGGATGGACTGGTGTAATATTGAAGAAGAAGGGTGGCTAACTTTACCAGCCATTCAAGCAGATAGTTGCGGGGAGTCAGAAGGCGAGCTGGAGTATCCTTTGAGCTCTTTCAAGAGGGTTAGAAAGGTGTACACATTTTTTCATAAATCCTGGAATGAGGTTGGTGGCATGATGGTGAGAATGATGTAGAACAACACTGCATGGATGGATTGGGGTAATAGGTAATAGAAGAGGGCTGGCTAACTCTGGCTAACTTTGACAGTCGTTGAAGCAGATAGTTGGGGACCGATGGTCATGAGACAAGTTGGAGCAGACCAGGGGGTGTTTCACAAAGATCCTAAGTTGAACTTAACTCTAAGTTGGACTTAAAAAGTATGGTGAGCCATTTGTAGCCTTGGAAAAAAAAAAGTTTTCAAAAGCAAAAAAACAATAATTTTAGACTTCATAAATGTTGCATCAAGAACATGAAATCTCCTTGATAATAGAAAATATGAATGATTTGAATCAACATTTTATGCCTTTGAAAGGGGACTTTTACAACAATTTTCAAAGAATCTAGTGGCTTTCAATACTTTTTAAGTCCTACTAAGAGTTAAGATCAACTTATATTTGTGAAACACCCCCTGGCATGCATTCCTGATGGGGACTGCATGGTTGTGATGGAATGGCAGAAAATGCCACTGCATGGATGGATGCAAGACTCGTCAGAGGGGGATGGTTATTTAAGCACTTTGTTTGTGGCATGCTTTTCTGTCTTCTTCCCCCTGGTATGAAAACAAGCGGAAGAAAAGGAGCTTGTGATTAAAGTGATCCATTAACTTTGTGAAAATTCAACCAAATTCACTTGGAGCTTTCACACTTCTCTTCTACCTTGTTGTTAGGCTAATGGTAACAGAAGAATGAAATGGGTTTTGATTTTTAAAATGTCTACCTTGTTATGCGCATGTTTCGGATAAAGTCAGACATCGATTTACTCCTTTCTTCGCTAGGTAAACATTATTCCTTTCCCTTGAAAATCTCACATCATTCTCAAGAATCTTCCAATGATATTGGTATATGATTGAAGTCTCAAATATCAATTTTGGGGAAAAATATAAAGTTAATGGATGACTATACATGTAAGTAATAGCAGGTTTCAGAGTCTCATGAAGTACCAAGATTAATAACTGTTGGATGAATCGCATTGAATAGTAGAGAATGATGGAGTAAAATGTGGATCTTACTAGGATGCCATTAGTGGATATACCATACAAATTTGTGTTTATTAAACTATACCAATTAAGTCTCAGTTGCGTTTACCTCTTTCTAAAACCAAAACAGCTACAACAATAAGCAGTAAAAGTTTGAATTTGATTGTCTTGACACCCTTCTAGAAGAGTTGCCGTCGGCGAGGTCCCGAGTGGCGAGACCAATGAACGACGACAAGGAGTACGGCGTGGCCAATGACCAGGAGAAGATCTACGACCACGTCGCGAAGACCAAGACAACCAAGAAACTTAGCTCGACGTGTCTCAACCTGGGTGAACCGATCGGCAAGGGCAACTTTGGGTCGGTGCTCAAGGGAACGTGCATGGTCAACGGACAAGTTGTCCCTGTCGCTGTCAAGATGCTGAAGGCAGACTTTGGCATTCCTAACTCAGAGGTAAATCATGATAATAAATAACATTTATAAAGCCAGTGGTATACTGTATTTATATATCATACATTTCAAGGATTTTATTCTTGCTACTCTTGGTTTGAGCGATACAACTGTGGATAGAGTAACTTGTCTATTGGGCAAAAATTAACCTAGCAGAATTTATCAAGAAGAAACCCCTTGACCAAAAGTATTCACATCTTGGCTATTACATGCAGATAATTACAAAAACTTCAGAAGAATAAACTATTCTTTGATTGTATTCTTCCGATTGTTTGACAATTTTCTCTCTAAAATCAGGTAGATGTTGACATGCCATGGGTTTTTGTTGTGATACTTCTGATATTATTTTCATGACATTGTATTATTAAGATACAATGTATATAACAATATAAAAAGCCTTTGAATTATGTTTAATTTACATTTATGAGGAAAACCATTCCATTCAGGCATTGCTAATTTGAAAATGAGTTCATTGAATCTGTTTCAGTTTGAATAGATTGTTTCCTTTCTTGTATGTCCTGTTGCAGCCTGAAATCATGCAGGAAGCAGAGCTGATGGCAGGCTTGGATCACCCTCACATTGTCAGGATGATAGGTAAGTGTCTATTCGTTTGTAGTATACCAAAGTAGTAGCCAAAGTTATATTTGATGTATCTTACGTGTTGTATTATTGCTATACATTGTTTTACCATGTATACTTTCTGTTTGTATGTTTTATTCAAGTCGTGGAAATAAAATAAATTTGAATTTGAATTTGTATACGAGTTTGTATAGCTCTGCTCTTAGTACTAAAAATGAAACCTAGGCTGCTTCTCTCGAATTGTGACGATAAAGAATGGCCTTGGCAATCGGGCAAGTGGGTTTGTAGAGCCCTACATGTTGAAGATGTCCTACTCAAAGGACTGCAAGTCATTGTCTTATTAAAACCCAATAATATAACAAAATAAGCATTAAAACAAACATGATGTATTTATTGAAGGTTTCCATGGCGAAGGATGACTTGAAGAGGAAGTTAACGGTACACCACATATCCTCTCTTGGTGGTCCTATAAAGAAGGACACAGTCCTTGCTCCAAAATATTCGCCCATTATCAGTCTAAAGGTCGTATCTTTGTTTTTATGTTTAGGTTTTTTTAATCCAGGTTAGGCTCTTCAGTGCTTTTACACTGTTCTCCAAGAGGGACCTGCATCTAAAATTATTCTTAACTCGGCCATCAGACGCACTTCCAAAATCTAATCTCCACTCCCTGGGGAGTATTCCATTATCCATTTTGAATAATCCTTGTAAACAGTTGTATACATACCGTAATGACAATATTTGATGTTTTGAACCTTAACCTCTCTTGTGTGCAGGTATCTGCCATGGTGCAGAGATGATGCTTGTCCTGGAACTTGCAGAGCTTGGCCCTCTACACAAGTACCTCAAGAAGCATCAGTAAGTTCATGATATTTTGCAAAAGAATAATTGGAAAAAAGATAAAGTTATAGAGAAAAAAAATGTTTTGAGGAATAGTTGACTATATGTCAGCTTTACAAACGGATGGCAAATAGCAATAGCTTGAGTGACTTCACCAATGCTTGTAAATTTGAGATGAACTTTATCAGATTCGTAAATTTCTGTAGGAGATTAATAGTATAAAAGTAGGAGAGATAATCGAAAGAAAGTTTTTTTTCTTCACAGCTGCGACATATTACCCTTTGCATCCATGTGAAAGCAATGGTAATATATTCTGTTTGTTTCTGTATAGATAATAAAATTACTCAAATTTTGATACAGGAGATGATCATTTGTAGAGTTGTAGCGTGGATGCAACGTCCTAATGCTGATGTACCAGGTAGATCAATGTACATTATGTGTTATCTGGCGACCAGACAGTTTGGTCCCTCTGACCTCAGTTAGAAATATTTTACTTGTTGATGAAACCTTTCGCAATATCAGTATACATGATTTTGTTTTATTTTTATGTTGCTAGATCAACAAATCTTATTTGTTTTGCTCCATTCTATAATTACAGGGAGATGAGCATTCGCAATGTGTTGGAGCTGATGTACCAGGTTGCCAAAGGCATGTGTTATCTTGAGAGCAGACAGTTTGTTCATCGGGATCTGGCAGCCAGGAACGTTCTGCTCGTAGACGAAACCTTTGCCAAGATCAGTGATTTTGGCATGTCCAAGGCGCTTGGACTTGATAGCCAGTACTATGTGGTATGTATTAGGACTAGTGAAGACCATTTAAGTATAGTAATAATAATTGCGAAACAAATACTGCAAGGATAAATTGAAGGAAAACGTGGTAGAGGTCATCCACAAATATCTTGGACTGACGATGTAAAGAGAGTGTCTGGAGAAGGGATGAAGGGTGTATAGCACTATTCACATTGTCCACTGATATCTTGGACTGACGATGTAAAGAGAGAGTCTGGAGAAGGAATGAAGGGTATATAGCACTATTCACATTGTCCACTGATATCTTGGACTGACGATGTAAAGAGAGTGTCTGGAGAAGGAATGAAGGGTGTATAGCACTATTCACATTGTCCACTGATATCTTGGACTGACGATGTAAAGAGAGTTACTGGAGAAGGAATGAAGGGTGCAACACACTTGGCAGAAGATAAGAGTTGCATGGCATGCTCTCGTGAAGACCACAGCAGTGCTCTGTAGTGATGAATAATTTTGATTTATATAATGCTTAAAGGTGCACCTGTAAAGTGTAAGATATTGTCCAAAATGACATTTGAGACTTCAATCCTGTACCTAAATCATTGTAAGATATGTCTGAATGACGTGTGAAAGTTTCATTGAAAAAAAACACTGCTTTCCTGGTTAAAAAAGCAAAAAATATGCATCATTTTTTACAATGGACGTTAATGAGGTTTATGACCGTTAATTAACGCTTTTGAGCTGAATGATAGATATCGTCATACTAAAGGGGCATTTGAAAAAATCTAACCCTATTTTATTCTTCTCTTACCATAAGCTAAACAACACGGTAGAATAGAAACGAGGAAGCTCCAAGTAATTTTCATGGAGTTAGACACTTTACAGGCATCCCTATGATTGATCATCATCTCTCAGTGTTTGACAAGGTTATTAGTATGAGAAGTAATCACAATAGACCTCTGCCCGATTTATCTTACACACCATCCTGAGTGGTTACATTTTTAAAATAGAAATAATGGTAAATAAAATGATTTTGGCATGTCCAAATCCCTCAAAATTGTTAACCAGAACTATGTAAACTGGGTTCCAAAAGAAACTTACCACTTTTTCAGAGCGACGCACATTGAAATCCAAAGCATAAAAATGAATCATATTTGGGCATAGATTAGCTGTAATACCCCTTAGCAAGCTCATCTAAAAAAAATATGATTGCTTTAGTCTACGAAGCATAAAATAAGGTGATATCGCAAGAGATAATTTTTCAAAAATCACAGAAACTGCTCGCCTTCCAGGCACAGAGCTCGGTGCGGACAATAGCCAGTCTAGTGGTTACATAATCCGCTTTGAAGTTGAATGAATAGCTATTGAAGGTTCTGAATAGACCGCCTTTCGTGGAGGTTCGCAGCGAGCAGTTTCTGTGATTTTTTGAAGATGACCTGTAATGATTCCATCGCATTTTTCTCATTTTTTGTAAAAGCAAACTTTTATTTTTTAGGATATGCTTCATAAGGAGAATGATAGCTTATCTGTGTCTAAATATGATTCAATTTGATGCTATGGATTTTAGTGAGCGTCGCTCTGAAAAAGTTATAAGTTTCTTTTGGAACCTAGTTTAGTTAGTATGAACAGTAGATATTTTCTGGGAGCAGTTGTCTGGGTTAAAAATGGCTGGGTGGTAGTTTCTTTTGTAGCAGTTCTTGCTTGGGGTACTATAAAACGTAGACGTACTTTTGACTATTATTACTTTTCTAAATGCAGGCAGAGACTTCAGGCAAATGTCCTTTGAAGTCGTGTGCACCAGAAAGCATCTACAAGTTCAGCGATAAATAATAATAGACCAGCATTTATATTTCTCCATCAATCTAGACATTCTACTCCGAGGCACTCTATACTGTGCAATATATTATTACCCTGCCTGTAGCCAAGCTGCCTTGCAAGTGCATCAAGCATTTCAAGCAATACATTTCTGCCAGGTACCCATAAAGAGTAATACCAGTGATGTTTTGAGCTATGATTATATTACTTTCAGTTTAATTTTATTCATTACTTTTCCTGCAACTATCATGTAATGCATGTAACTAGTGCTATTAAATAATGAGTTATTTTGTCCTTATTTGTATGATTTTAGGCGGAGACTGCAGGCAAATGGCCGTTGAAGTGGTATGCACCAGAGTGCATCTACAAGTTCAAGTTCAGCAGTAAGAGCGATGTGTGGAGCTATGGAGTCACACTGTGGGAGGCCCTGTCCTATGGAAAGAGGCCCTATGCTGTAAGTCAAATTATGTATATATACTTGAGATATATATTTCTTTAGCCCCTTCAGTTATTACCTTTTTATATCAGATATCTATACAAAATAAAATAATAGTAAAGGGATAGTTCAGTTTTGGTATAGAGGGCAATTCAAGAATATTTTGTTGTTGTGAGGTAATAAAAAAAACTGAGTGTAAAATTTGAAAGAGCACACAGTTTAAATGACAGAGTCAACTTTCTTTGATCAAAATCAGTTCAGAAACAGCTGAAATATCTATAAGTATATCAGATTGGAATGAATATGAAGGACTAACTTTTATACAATAATTTAAAAAAAAATCTAAAACCCTACACATTTTTGAAACTCTACCCAAATGGTTTTAAAATTGTTTTTGATGATCTCTCTATTGAATAATTATTTTTAACCAAACATCACATTCACTTTTGTGGACAAAAAAAAATGGTTGAAACTTGAGGTGTCTTGGAGGGTGCCATCTTGTGTTAACAGCTGCTTTTTTAAGGAAATAAGCCCTGAAACTTAACCGCGTATGTTTCACTACCATTCAAGCATAATTGTGTTTGTCCCACAAAGTATGCGAGGGCAGGAGTTGATGCAGTTCATGGAGAATGGAGATCGGTTAGCTCAGCCAGAGAGATTTGATGTGTATATATGATTGTGTGTTATATTAAAGGGACTTTATAGTAACATTGTCCAAATCCTCAAAATAATTCTAGCAGTTCCCTCATACCTTGTTGTATTCGTATTAACAATAAAATCATGGGACAGGTTTCGGTTTTTCAAATTTCCCTTTTGTTACAAAGATATGTACGATCGAAGTATTCAGATAAGAAAAACTCCGGGCGAGTTTTTCTTCTGTGTACAAAGTGAGTGCAGTGAGTTATTGAATATCACTTTGCATTTTCGCTCATTACTTGGCCATGCAATGTCCATTTGACTTGAAATGTTCACACAATACCCTGTGGACATATGAGATAACAATAATATACATTGCACCAACCATTCATCACTTTTTGCACATGTCAACAAAGTTACTAGATCCCTTTAATGCCATATCTCAACAGTGGAGTACCGTATTTGCTGGTGTATTAACCGCACGTTTTTACTTACAGAAGAACTTGCAAAAAGGGGGGAGCGGTTAATACACAGAGATAGAAAAACATATTTCATGAAAATACCACATATGGCTATAATATCAGTTTATGTGGAGTAAAAAGCTTGATTGGCTTTTCTGCTGTGAATTATGTTCCAATTATACAAGTATGTGACTTGTGTTGCTATTGTGCACTAAAATTTACAAAAGTTATAGGGGAGAGCATGGGATGTGTGTATAGTTTGATTATGTTGCAAAGATTCCCAGAACAGTTTTGTCATCTAAAAAATGTTTTTTTCCCCTTCAATGACAACACAAAGTTGGGGGTGCGGTTTATACACAGGTGCGGTTTATACACCGGCAAATACGGTAATTCTTTATGTACTGTTTTTGTCCCACAGAGTATGCGAGGGCAGGAGTTGATGCAGTTCATAGAGAACGGAGACCGGTTAGCACAGCCAGAGAGATGCCCTGACGATGTCTACAGCCTCATGAGGAGGTGTTGGCAGGCAGAGTGAGTAGAATACATACTAACTACATGTACTACTTATAATAATGATATTAACGGTTAACGATAAAGCACTATACTGTGAGTATCATTGCTCTTTACTTTAAAATTATTACCCCGGTCAACAGATACACACTGCAATCATTCTTACACACAAAGTGCACATTTTCCACTCCCTAGGGAGTATTCCAGCCAGTTGCCTGTTAGGCGCACACAGCTAGTGCTAAGGAATCAGGTTCACATCCTTCCGGGTCCCCGTTTATACATCTTGGTAGAGAGCAGCAATAGTGGATTAATTGTCTTGCTGGAGGACAAACACAGTGGGCATGTACTGGCTTCAAACTCAACATACGAACCCGGGATCCCACTCATTGGTGAGCGCACGCTCTATCAATCTTTCCACACCAACTACAAACGAACTAGAAGTGTTGTGGGGTTGTGGATTGGGCTCTCGTCTGTCAATGTGAAGGTTGAGGGTTTAGGTCTTACTATTCCTGGCATCTTTTGCACTTGATGCAAGGCAGCAGGCACATTACATTGCTGGTTTTACCCAGGTGTATACATGGGTACCTGCACTACTGGTGAAATCTAGCATGGTGCTCATATATGGTTGCCGGGGAGTTGAGAATGTGCACAAGATAACTGTGTGCATCTGAACACAATGACCAGGGATAACAATAATGAAAGTGTGTAGAAGCTGTTCTGCATTAATAGGCCCTCTACGAATATGTTGCAATGTTATCATTTATGCTCCAATTGCAATTGTATCAAATTGCAGACCATGTTGTGTCCGTCTAATGATTTCAATTATTGAAACCCTTTCTTTTATGTGCAAATGAACCAAAAGTGGGATGGAATTCAAGGGGGAAAACGATGTACAATTTCTGCATGTTCAAATTTGCAATTTGAATTAGAGCTAGCAAGTATATAGGACTTTTTAAAAACAGTAATGCATATATATGTTTATTTTACAATTGTTATGAATAATTAATTGTGCTCTGACGGGAGTCACCTTATGTAACCCATTCCAATACACATGATTTGTTTCTGTAGAATTGCTTACATATTCATGTCATTTTTTCTTCTCTTTGCAGGGCAAGAGATCGACCCTGCTTCGGGGAAATCGAGCAAGTGATGTACGGCGCCCTGGAAAACCTCAGGAAAGGAACACTAAGATGAAGACTGGAATTGTTTGTGCCGATGGACATACCTACATCCAAACTCAAATGAGGACTTTCCTCAGACAGATGCAGTTTGAATTGTAGTCGTTTTTTTAAAAAGAATATTCCACGATGATATGATAAAAGACATTGGAGCTTGAGTAGTGTAGCACTATTTTTTACATCATGGGATTTCATTTGCGATTCCTGAAAGACTTGGATGCTTGATTTATGGAGCAGAGAAGATTAAGCATTTTTTAAATTAGAGATTTAATTCACAATACCTGGAGGCTTGAAAGCTCGATGATCGGGATAGTTTCTTTTCCCTCATGATTTCACTTGTTAACGTTGCGGAGAGACACAAAGGATACCAATGATGGTGAAAATTATGGAAGCTGCTGCAGGAAAAAAGAAAAGTTGCACAGTGATGCCGATTGTTATCTTGAACTTGCAATGAAGCATGATGAACTGGATCCAGAGTAACAATTTGATGTTATATGTGACGCTTGCAACGAATCAGATGCCCTAATACAACAACGACATTACATTTATGTTTACTAAAGAATTTGGGGGCCAAAATGTTCTGCAGTATTCTGGCAGAAAATTATATTTCTTTGAAGCTCTCTCCTATATGGTGGTGCAGGTAGAGAGGTGATATTGCAGATTGAATATATACACACTGAAGATTATAAAGAGTGCTTTGTATTAAGTGAAAGAGTATTTTAATTTAATACCATACGGTAAACCTGACGCCCCCTTCGACTGAGCACACTTCTCATTCAACTTTTACTTTCTTATCTTTTTTTACTTTAATGTTTACTATAGTTTGGAGGCCAACTTATTCTGCAGGATCTAGGCATAAAGTTGTATTTCTTTGAAGATGTGTTATAAATGTATGGTGGTGCAACAGATAGTTGTTGGTGCAGATAGAATGTACACACTAAAGATTATTGAGAGTGCTTTGTAGATTGATTAATTAAATAGTATTGATTATCTTACAGAGAATGTAATGCTCTCCTGTTAGCACTAAGTACACTTCCAACACTGTCAGTATACAATAACCAAGACAAGTATTACAAATTGCTATGTTTTTATATTCCAGTATGAGGCATTACATCAACAGTTGGTTGCTGTGTGTTTAAAAAAGATTATTGATATTATTTCATGATTATTTTTAATAGATGGAGCTATGTGATGGCATTTTCCCACTGCGAAAAATTTCATTTTATCCGCACTAATAACCTAGCATATTTTAAAATACCTATAGAAAAGGAGCATTTTGCTGAGCACATTCCCTAGTATTTGTTGTTATTCCATTAGTAGTTACAAATATTAAATTATGTCTACAAAAATAAACATGGCCATTAAAAAAATCCAATAGTTTTAGAAAGTGAGAATTAAAAATACAGAAATTTAAGAGTCCTTAATAGTATTGTGTGCCTTTAGCATCTTTGTTTCTAACAAAAATTGTGTCAAAATCAACATTCAGCAAAGGAACAAAATATATGAAGTTCCTGAGACATTATGTTATTAATTTCTTTAAAGATCTGAAGTTTGACATGAAGTAAATAAACTAAGTCACTGTCTTTAATTCAAACTTCAAACAAAGAGACAAAAATTAATCCTTGGTTTATGATGTAGGTTTCCTAAAGTACTAGACAAATTTTGTGTAAGAGTGTATTGTTGAAAGGCAAAACTTTCCTTTGGAAGTTAGTATTCTTTGACAATTTATCTCACAAATTAATATGGTATATTTACATATATATTTTAGTATTTACACATTTTAGATTCTTTCCCCTTTTTTTTATAACCCATTCTATTCTGTTTACACAATACATATATGTTACATCATCTATGGCCTTAGAATTTATATCACTTTATCTTTCTTCTTTTGCATTCGATAAAGGCTGGTCCAAATTATCAACCATTTTCTGCATTATTCTTGAACGAATACATAGCCTAGTGGTGGTGTATGGATGTTTATTATTATTGTTTGAATATTAACAAGTTTTTGTTATGGTAATGTTAGAAGAAAATCATATTGGTACTTGTTGATGACTATATTTTAGAATTCAGATACTTCTCTCTTTGCAATGAGGGTGGTATTAGCAGCATTTCCTCTTTGAATATCACATTAATTGTTTGTACTTACTAAGGCCCGGCGCAGACAGACCCGACTCGACCCGATCCGACTGGTTTCAATCAGGCTAGAGGTGGGCCCGGTCGGTCTGATCCGTTTCATCGTGTTGAATTGGCCCCAACTAGCATCCGACCGTCTTTCGACTGACAAAATGTGTGTCGCAAGGCACTGAAAACTGAGCCGATCCGAATGAAAACCAGTCGAATCGGGTCGAGTTGGCTCTGTCTGCGCCGGGCTTAAGATGTCGTCTTTCATTTTGATAATACAAGTGAATTTGTGGAGAAATGGTTTTCTGTCTCTCAAATGATTTTGTGAGAGAATTTCTCTTCAATATCTCACGTTTGTTTTGGTCGGTCACAGAATATTGCCATACTTGTAACAAACTTGTCTATTGATTGAATCAAGATTGTGGATTATTTAAGCTATCTGTAAATAAGATTTACTTGTGTAGCGATGATAGAAAATGCAAACCGTTTCTCTTGTGAATATGATATATAGTTATTTTGTATATTTCATCAGCTGCAGCCCGATATGAACTACATAGTATATGGTACTAATAATGTGAATTTAATTGCTTGTCTTTTGTTGTAACGGAGTATACTTGAAAAGTATATTTTAGGGTTGTGGATGTCTTTTGAATAGATACTCGGATTGATACACAGAGTAGTGTTAAATGTTGAAATGTTCATATTGTTCAATGTTCAAAAGCACTTATTTCTTGTATGTTTAGAATTGGAGAAGGAATACAGAAATAAAACATAATTTACAGTGAACTGGCCGATTCTTAGAATCTGTTTTTTTTCTAATATAATATAGCAGAGGTTTTTTAATGGAAACTTTTTATATCAAAACTTGATAAATACACTGTAAACAAAAAAAACACAGGAAAAGGAATAAATAGAAAATAAGAGGAAAACCATGGCCAGTATTTCAAATAATGTATTACATATTTTGGTTCTTTACAAGCATATACATGTACATTATTTAAATGTAAATGTTTGATGCTTGTGTATATCTCAGTGCAAAAGATAGCTGAATCCATTGATGTGTGTTGATCTGCAGAAATGTTCTGAACTAACCTGTTCCCTACTAGATCCTGAAATCCTGAAATAGTTAATACAGGGCCCACCAGGTTCCTGTAGGCAATGGGTTAACCTGTTCCCTACTAGATCCTGAAATCCCCATAGAGTTAATACAGGGCCCACCAGGTTCCTGTAGGCAATGGGTTAACCTGTTCCCTACTAGATTCTGCCATCCCCATAAAGTTAATACAGGGCCCACCAGGTTCCCGTAGAAACAGACTTAAAGGGGACCACCAGGCAAAGAACAACACATACAGTAATTATGTTTTGGTACCATTTTGTGATATCAAATAGACCCAACATTTTGCAAAGGGTTGCGTAATTCATAAACAACGCAATCAATTACCACCACTTGCGGAACCATTATTATTTCATGGTTCCGTACACGCCAGACATTTGCGAGTATGCCAATTCTATTCATGCGTACGTTTTGAGACAATAGAATCCCGGACGATTCGTTCGCTCTGGACAAAGGTAGTCTTCGTACATGCAGAACCATGCTTTAGAATGGTGATGCGTTTTCCAATTTTTTTTTCTTCTTTTCTGGAAACATATTTTTCTGAACTTGTTGATGGAATGGACTACTAAAGATGTTACCTTTCATTCATAGGAATATTATTTTGGGGTGGTGGTACCCTTTAATTCAGGGCCTGCTAGGTTCCTGTAGGCAATGAGTTAGAACACTGGATCGTCACCCAGAGTGAAAGAACTGGCTTGCAGATATATACATGTAGCAGTTTCTGAATCGTGAATCGTTAATTAAATTGAGATGTTTGTGTGTCAAGTGTACTGTTAACATCGAAAATATTTTGTTAAGATATACAAAAAATTAAGGGAAAAAATGCAAACAGGGTCAATCGAGTCACGCAAATAACAATGAAACTTGTATCAATAATACAATGTATGTGTGGGGACAGTTTCACATTATGCATACATGTATTACAGTGATGTTCATTTAATAGCTCTTAGACAAATTATTATATGTATATATATGGTTGATGTTTTATTTCTCCAGCTTAGTTATGTGGATTTAACAAATTGTTTTGTATTGATTTTTTAAAACAAAATATGTGTTTTTCCAGAAGTGTAAAAGCACAAAACAACTATCAAGTCATATCTGCTTTGGTACCAAAGTAACATACATTCTTTATGTTTTGTATTTGCTTCCTGAAGTTTTTCTTATCCATTTTCTACATATTATGTTGTCTCATTTTAAAGACAAACTTTGATACCAAACAAACGAAGTATATACAGTGTATGCCAATCATGTGGTTGTTTTTTCTTCAAATATTGAAGTTGAAATATGGATTTACCACCAAAGAACCGCATATGATACATGTACCCCTAGATGAAGACAGGTTCCAATATCCAACCATTTAGTTGAGGTCAAATGTATTTGTTGTCCAATCAGAAATGTGTTTTTGAACTTGAATCCCATGTTCAAAATGGTTATGAATGATGGTAATAACACCTCTAGTGAAAATATTCTCTATTATTCAACATTTAAAATCAATGCTGTTAAAATCATGATAAAATGTAAAACTAGAGGTTACTGTAAATGGAATGTTAAAAAGTACATACTGCCTTTTGGTGAATTCTTATAAGGTAGATTGCCAATGCAATCGAAAAATCTATTATATTGAAGTTTTATTGAAGTGTTCTTATCAAAACGCAAGGGCTGTTTATGATTGGCAATATTCATTTTCATCTATGTATGTATTACGTACGGGAACAGTTCAGATGTCACATGTGTCATTACATAGTCAATTTTATCTAGTTTGTTTTCTTTTTGAAGAAAGCATTATAGAACATGTGGGTTTAGAAGAAAAGAAGTTTTATTATGTAGGTTGCAAATTTTTAAATAAACACTTTAATATCTATGTGGAAATGACCATGTCTCGTGTTTTCCTTCTTGGTGTTTTTCTGACCGGTGTGTCACACCAGGGGGGTGTTTCACACCAGGGGGGTGTTTCACAAAGATCCTAAGTAGAACTTAACCCTAAGTTGGACTTAAAAATATGGAAAGCCATTTGTAGCCTTGGAATAAAATACATTCAAAAACATGAAATCTACTTGATTCAAATCATTAATATTTTCTATTATCAACATTTTATGCCTTTTTAAATAGGACTTTTACACACACAAAATCAAAGAAACTTAATACGGCTTTCCATAATTTTTAAGTTCAACTTAGGATCTTTGTGAAACACCACCCTGTGATCCGTAACATAAAGATTTACAATTAATCAATTAATAGATCATACAATTAACAATCATACACATCATACAATAATTGATTGTACAATTAATTGTAAATCTCTGTGTTGGGGTCCAGTTGCGAAATAAAAGGAAACTTATTGGTTTACAGAGCCACCTTAAACTGCTCCAAAGAGGACAGTCCAATGATGTTTTGAAGTAGCTCATCCAATTCCTTGAGTGTTATTGAGTAAACTACATTTTTGTGCATAGCTTGTATATGCTTTTCCAGCTCTTCCCAGTGGTTTGTAATTGTATCTTTGCACATTGAAATATATAGAATTACACCAAAGCCAACAATATTGCACTGAACGAAATACATGAACTGACAATAAAAAGGGGCTTGGTAGAGATGGGGAAATTGTAGTTTATGCATAGGCCACTCAATTACATTTAAAGCCTGGAAGTCAATCATTATTTTGTATTTATGTTTTTAATAAACATATCTAAGTCAAGACATTTGGTACAAAAGGAACTGCAGTTTATCATAAAATTATGCACGATTGTGGACGTTACAAACTGAAAACATTAATTCTGTGCCAGCACGATAGCCACAATAAACAATCTTGAATAACGGCAACATCTACATGTAAATGTATTGTTTATGGTCAAAGTGCATAATGAACAGCCAAATAGTGACCTTTTTTTTAATTAATAAGGGTTGCATGATTGCAGAAATAAGATTTTTTTTTTTTTACAATAGACACGATTTAATTAAATTTGTTAAAACTCTTTAAAGTCAAAATGCAAAAGGAACCACCAAGTTTTGATCTTTTCAAAATTATGTATGATTGCAGAAATAAGAATTTTTTTTTTTTTTTTTTCAAACATGATAGCAAAGACACTACAAGGGGAAGACTGGACACTGCGCCGGTTTTGTACAGCGATCAATGAAACGCTGAATTTCGTACATGGGGAAGGGCGCCCCTAGCGTTGGGTAGGTTAACTTCTTGTTGTTTTCGCGCGTAGCCATTGAAAACACAATATGGAACTGGTAGTGAAGTATCAAATTCCTTCTTATTTTTGCTTTTTTATCTCAAAATGTACGTACACCAAATATTAAAAGGAGTTTGTTTCTAAGTTTGTCTGTTTACAGGTGAAAATTTCCAAGAAATATTTAATAGTAGACATGCAGAATCAACATTCACGTACAAGTTTCTTTGCTTGCTGTTAAAAAAGAACTCATGTACATCATCAGGATTGTTGCTGTTACCTGTGTCATGGTTTGAAATCAAAATAGTAACATTTATTTGAATACCTCTTTTCTCTTTATATGAAGAATTGTTGTTAACAAGAGTGTCACATCCGAAACACAAACATTTTGTTAACTGTCATATCGGAAATGCGATGCCTCAAAAAATCCAAGTCAAGTTAAAGTCATGCAGGAAATCTGGTTCCTCTTTTCACTTTCTTCTCCAAATTCGCAGATTAAAACATAATATTCACTTCTCATTTTCTATGCAAAAAACTACAGAAAAAAAAAAAAGAAGAAGATATGCAGGATTTGAAAATTTTCATCTTTGTTGACAAATTTGCTAAAATAGCAGAAATATCAAAAAACAAGTGTGCCTTATGTCTGCATATATTTCAAGTTCATACTTCTAGTTATCTAAATCCTGATATCCACATGGACAGGAGTTAATTTCATTAATTTTTTGTCCCTAGTTTGATTTATAACATTTTCACATAAAATTTCATATTTCATATTTATGTATCCATGGTGAATGAAATGTTATAAATCAAACTAGGGACAAAAAATTAATGAAATTAACTCCTGTCCATGTGGATATCAGGATTTAGATTACTAGAAGTATGAACTTGAAATATATGCAGACATATAAGGCACACTTTTGTTGTTGATATTTCTGCTATTTTAGCAAATTTGTCAACAAAGATGATCCTGCATATCTTTTTTTTCTTTATTTTTTCTGTAGTTTTTTGCATAGAAAATGAGAAGTGAACATTATGTTTTAATCTGCGAATTTGGAGAAGAAAGTGAAAAGAGGAACCAGATTTCCTGCATGACTTTAACTTGACTTGGATTTTTTGAGGCATCGCATTTCCGATATGACAGTTAACAAAATGCTTGTGTTTTGGATGTGACACTCTTGTTAACAACAATTCTTCATATAAAGAGAAAAGAGGTATTCAAATAAATGTTACTATTTTGATTTCAAACCATGACACCATGACAATCCTGATGATGTACGTACATGAGTTCAGTCTTTTTTAACAGCAAGCAAAGAAACTTGTACGTGAATGTTGATTCTGCATGTCTACTATTAAATATTTCTTGGAAATTTTCACCTGTAAACAGACAAACTTAGAAACAAACTCCTTTTAATATTTGGTGTACGTACATTTTGAGATAAAAAAGCAAAAATAAGAAGGAATTTGATACTTCACTACCAGTTCCCTATTGTGTTTTCAATGGCTACGCGCGAAAACAACAAGAAGTTAACCTACCCAACGCTAGGGGCGCCCTTCCCCATGTACGAAATTCAGCGTTACACAAAATCCCCGAAGTGTCCAGTCTTCTTCCCCTTGTAGTGTCTTTGATGATAGTCACAATTGAATTAAATTTGTTAAAATTAACCAAATATACCAGTAACAGAATTTATCAAAATTATACTATTATGAATGCTTCATAATCATAAACATGTTTTGTTGAACTCCCGGTATGGGTTCATTAAAACACGTCAAATAACTATTTCTTATGTGCTAAATTAAACATACATTGCCCCCAATAATTTGCATATGATATAGTGCAGATTATATACATGTAGCAGCTACCAGTCAACATGATATAAGAATTGCATCCATATGCAGGAATTTCTTATTATAAGGGGGATATATTACAAACAAAATCCCCTATTAACATACAAAATTAATTATTTGGCATAATTTGGGAAGAGCAAATGTTGGAAGACAAAATAAATATTGTGAGAAAAAAAAAATAGAGATATTTTCATTATCTAAGATTTGCGGTGAAAGTGCATCCGACAAAAACAAATCCACCATTAACAAACATTGTATTAAAATGAATTATTTGGCATAATTGTGGACGAGCAAATGTTGGAACACAATCAAATAAATACTGTGATAAAACAAAAATAGACAGATATTTTCATTATCTTAGATTTGCAGTGAAAGTGCATCCGACGGGAACAAATCCCCCATTAACATAATAAAATTAATTATTTGGCATCATTTTGTAAGAGCAAATGTTGGAAGACAATAAAATGAATACTGTGTGAAAACAAAAACAGAAAGATATTTTCATTGTACCTTAGATTTGCTACATTTGCTGTGATTGTTTTTTTTTCTTTTCACATGTCAAAATGTTCACACATAACCAAAAGAGCAATATGCATATCTTATCTCACATAGTCTTTGGATAACAAGAAAACTAGTTTAGAGAAAAACCAACTGGAAAAAAGTCAAGTCATCAGTCAACCTGAACATTTAGCGGACCCAAAATAAGAATGGTTACCGATTCTTTTCCAGTTACAAGCCCAAGAGTACTCAGTATGCATTTCAAAGTTAAAACCACAAATAAAATGTGCTTAAATGTGTTACGTAAAATCTCAAGAAACAACATTTTTTGTACTATAAACAGACCGGACTATTTGAGACAGGACAACTTCCAGAGTGGCACCTGATCCTTCTTAAGAGGTAAATAATGACGTTACTTGGTTTAACAATGGAAGACAATGAAAATAAATTATTTGCTGATAAAAAAACTTGCTGAGCTGCTTCAACCATGCATTCATATCACACATATAGTATCACAGATCTCCTTTATGTGGTTGTGGACCACAATATTCAACATGGTCAACTGTTAACATACTCCTTAGCGCTGGAGAACCTTTACTATTAATATTCATTGCCTTGATGTATCTGGTTCTTCCAGAAAGGACTACACAAAGAGATAATAATAATAAGAGTCTGACACAATTTGTCCATTTGAAAGATGCGAATTGGTGTTTCCGTTTCTTTTAGCAGGGACTGTGGGTAGAGATGATATAGTTTGGCGTTGATCTATCATATTATTGTTATAAGGCTTTGGACAATAAGCCGTACATGGTAAGGTCCATCACTTCTTCAGTTGTAAAACTTTTACGTCTAGTATCCATTTCCCGAGCTTGTTGTCTCTGTTTCTACTAGTAAAGACTGTGCGTACAGATGATAGAGTCTGTTGCAATGTTAGAGAACTTGAATATTCAAACATGTTCAACTATAAAAACTCCTTCTTCAGTTGTATCACTTTTACTTCTAGTATTCATTTCCTGAGCTTGATGTCTCTGTCTCCTCTAGCAGTGACTGTGAGTATAGCTGATATAGTTGAGCGTTGATCTGTCGCAATCTTGAGACCTCCTCAGTGTCTGTCTTCTGTGATCTAGGGAAGTTGTACATCTGTCATGGGGAGTAAAATGTGAACAATTTGGTTTACATAACTTCTTACATCCACAAATAATATTTGTCTTTTGTTTCAATTATCAATTTCCTTGTTCTGTGATGTATTCATTATCAAATGCAGATATGAAAACATTATGATATTAATAAATAATATTATCATAATTAGAGTGTGACATACATGTATGAGCTAGTAACTTTTGCTCATATAGCAATTATCATCATACATATTTTACAGAATAACACAGATTTGGGCATAAGGTTAAAGCGTGCAACATATTTATTGAACTTTTCTTCACACTATCAAATACAGAATCAATCAGATTTTGTATGTCTATGTCATAAATTTTGAATCCTAAATCCTATATTAAAACTATGACATACAACATGGACTCTTAAGTCTGTGGGCCAGAATTCATTGAGTGAGCTATAATCCTTTAGATGTGCATTTTTTTTAGATAACAAGGTTGAGAAATCTTTGCAAAGGACAGAAGAATGGACTGAGAGAAAACTAAATTCTCCTTTTGTTAAAAAAAAAATCACTTTCTGCAACAAATAACAGTTTTTCTTACAGGCATATTTTGTATTATATCCTACATGAATGAAATCCTGTTTAGTGATTGGTCTACATAGCGTCATGTGACCAAACATAGTAATGCCCATGAAGAAAAATGTGCTATGCGTGACGTCATTCATGGAATAGTAAATGCTATTCCATGAATGACGTCATATACGCCGGGTGATCATATTGAGCCCATAGAGATGCATGTTAGGTCTTGTTTTAGCTTGCGAAAGATGCTCGACGAGATTTCTCTCAGAGTTAAAAAAAAAAGAAATACAGCATATTTTCACCCGTGAATATCAATAAGTTCCAAAGAATATTCTAGAGATGCATTTCATGTATAACGTAGCGGTATTCGAATTTAAAAATTACGACAATGGTGCACATTGTGCATCGTTGTCCTTCTGTGGTCGTGACACTAACTCGTCATTTAACAATCGGCCGCGGTGTGCACTGCACTAGCTGTATGTGTAATGTATTTTCTCCATACAATTACACGTGTGTAGTATATGTAAAGCAGGTTAATTATTCACTTTGATGCGCGCGTTTTGCATTTGGGTGCGCATTAGTTGTTAAGGCGCGTAACCATGAATGGAAAGATAGCACAATACGCGCTCTGCGCTAGGACTATTACGCAAAGGGGGTCAGTGTCACAAACAGAACATAGTCAGTGCAGTGATGGTTCCATGATCAATGTTTAGTTTTTCTTTATATTTTTCTTAAATTGAATTGAAATCATTTGTTTTTGCGATGATCATGATTATGCGAAGGATATAAAACAAATATAAAATAAATAAAGCACTATGTTCTTCGGGTCTACGACCCTCAGAACATAGTGCTTTTCCTGTCACCTCGGAATCCATAATTTCAACTAGAGGCTCTCAGTGCATGGTATATTTGTTTATTATTTTTTATTTTTTTTGGGGGGGGGGGGGGGTTACTAATATGCAGTGCTCGAAATTAGCATAAATTAGCTCTGGGCCACCAAATTTCATTGATCCTAAATTCTACTGGCCCGTTTGGGCATCCAAATTCAACAGAATTGGTTTAGTTTTCTTTGTTTGGGGCCACCAGATTTAGGTTCCGGGGCCCCTCAAAGTTGAACAATCTTGTTTTTACTTTCCCGACTGGGTCACAAGGCAAAAAGGTAAATTTCTAGCATTGTAATATGACATAATTTCCACGATAAAATTGCATCTGTACCTTATTATTGCCTCCTTTCAGGCTCCTGGGTAGTCCAACTTCAGTGGCATATCTTTCATCTGTTACCTAAAGAAATTAAATACATATCAATAGTAAAAACAAATAAATTATAGAAGTTGAGTCAACGTATACATACATTTCATACAATATTAAATCCTAGAATGAAATGTATGATAGTTAATCATTAAGTAAACCTTGAAAGTAGCTGGTGTGCCCTGCCAATAGACCCTCCATAACGAAATCGCATACCTATAGAATGGCTCAAACGGGGGGGGGGGGGGGGGGGGGGGTCTTTGAAAGGCCACATACATGTACCTGTTTCACCAATATACAGTACATGAATACCCCTCCCCTTAGAAGCTACCATAAACCTAGAGCACATCTCAAAGATCAACTTTAATCTCTAGAAATATTTGAACATCAATGATCCTCCGGCAGACATGTCAGAGAGAAATACACAAGTTGTACAATACGTACCCTCTTATGGACATTTCATGCAGACATGACTGCGCGTAAGCACCAGCTATTTGTGAAACAATTTTGTGTTAAAGTATTTTGTCAAAATCTACTGCATTATTTCCTTGGCCAAGAACAGTTGTTGCAATTGGTCCTAGGACAATCTTATGGCAAGTCTAGTGTTTTAAATAGTAATGCCCTATGAAACACCATATTGAAGGAATTGCTATTATCGTATCGTAACATCTGATAAGGGTTCGAAACAACAGAGCCTTGACAGGAACTACAGGTGTATACTGATACAGCCATCTGTCTATAGCAGCCAACCTGATAATGTGGCAATCAAAAGTGGTCCCCTGCCAAGAATAACAATGTTATGGAACCTGCCTACAGTGGTCACCTGTCTACAATGACCACTTTTCTTATACCCCTTCGATGGTTATTATACGGCACAGGTTTCACTGTACAGTCAAACCTGTCTTAGTGGCCACTTGTCTATAGCAGCCAACCTGCCTATAGTGGCCACTAAACATGATCCCCTGCAGAGAAAAACAATGGAATGAACCTGTCTATAGAGGTCACCTGTCTACAATGACCACTTTTCTTATTCCCCTTCGATGGTTATTATACGGTACAGGTTTCACTGTACTTGAAATCACTTCCTAGGAATTACCTCCGTTGGTCTTGATATCTTCATAGCACTGCCTCCATCAATGCCCCCCTGGGATGCTGCATCACTGGTTCCAGACCAAGCAAAGTTCCTCTGTAGGGTCGGTAGAGGGGGAAGGGCCCGCAAATTAGCTGCACTAGGGGTAGAGGTTTGTGGTCGAAGGATAAACTGTACTGCTCCTACAGCACCTGTAACAGAATTAAAGCAAACATTTGAATTAACATTTTAATAGCTAATAATGAATTTGAGTGAAGGTGAGCATCAGTTTGGTTCCTTAACAGAAGTAGATAGCTCTGTAAGTTTTACTGAGATGGAAGGGCATGCACATCAGCTGTGATGGTGGTAATAGTTGGTAGAGGATAAGCTGGGAGAGGTTGGTGGAGGATAAACTGGAGGATACACTTTCCGAAAGTGACATTTGAGACTTCAATCTTATACCAGTATCTTCTCTGAATTATATTTTCATAGTAATAGAACAATGTACCTGATGACCATGGGTAATAATACTTGCGCTTCGAAACCCTGTATTAATCGCTATAAATGAAGTTATTATTATTATTTTGATCGATGTTTTCCCTAGTCAAAAATTGATGTCAGATTTTTATCTCAGATCGATTCCTGTGATGCATCCGAATTTGGATACTACAGTCTAGACACCCGAGTATCCAAATTTTGATACTCTTGACTACAATCAAAAGGTGTTTTGGAATGCTTTTCAATTCAATCTTAATTAGGGAGACATTTGAAAATGCAAACCCACTTAATCCTTCAGTTACCATACGCCGAACAACAACGTACAATAGCTCCAAGTGATTTTGGTTGGTTGAATTTGTACCCCTTCCCTATGAGATTCTGGATTCCCCATATACTTTGTACATAGCCCACTCGGTTCCCATAACCAATGGGTTAATGGCAGTGTTGTAGTCGAGTCACCATGGTCCGAGGCCGAGTCCGAGTCCGAGTCACGGCATTACGAGGCCAAGGCCGAGGCCGAGGCCTGGCAAAGTCGGCCTCGAGGCCGGCCTCGAGGCCGAGGCCGGCCTCAAGACCTCCAAGACTGAGAATTTCATGAAAATGCAAAAGTATTTTCGAGATACTTCAGTATTACCAAATAATCGTGATCTAATCGATCACATGCCATTGCGTAACTTACTTTGCCTTGTGCATACACAGCAAAACAAATTAAACAACTTTTTAAAAAACCAAAAACGCTGTTTAAGCCGGTCCCTCTAACGCTGTTTAAAATTTTGAACAACCAAGATCTTCAAATTCTAGGGTGCGCACGCTGTATATCAGAGCGCTGCAGCGCTGTATGTAGGATCTTTGACTGTACCGTACTATATTACATCGAGAGATATCGATGGGTACGGTACGTACGTAGGTCGTAGCTGCGCATGAACTTAACTATCAATCGTATGATTTACATTTTTTTTTTTTTTTAATGAAATATTATTGGAAATTACTTCAAAATAGTGAATAGATGTTGAATCTTAAATTCACCAGATTCTATGAAATCTTCCGGCCTCGAACCGGCCTCGAGTCATCGAGGCCGCGGCCGCATGCTACGAGGCCGAGGACGAGTCCGAGTCACGGCTATACGAGGCCAAGGCCGAGGCCGAGGCCTGGCAAAGTCGGCCTCGAGGCCGAGGCCGGCCTCGAGGAGACCTCCAAGACTGGTTAATGGATCACTTTAATAGCTCTGTTGTTTAAAAACAACATGTTACCTTTGTGTTGAATGGTCCTGACACATTGTCCACTGCTGATATCCCATATCCTTGCAGTGAAGTCAGTGCTCCCTGACGCTAGCATCGTCCCATCCATACTCACACACAGACACGTCACAGAGGAACTACATGTGTTAAAGACAAGAATACAGTCAAACAAAGGTGTATTGACCACCTATAAAGGGAAACTAGAAAAGTGGCCACTTTAAACAGGTGACCTCTATATAGACAGGTTTCATAGTACAGTCAAATTTGTGTTTAGTAAACACCTAAGGGAAACAAGAAAAGTGGCCACTTTAGAAAGGTGCAAAATTTATAAATATTTCTCTCATCATATTGGCAATTTGAAATATAAAATCTGATTTGAAAATGTGACAATGCATTTCCAATTTAAAGGGATAGTTGAGTTTTGGTATAGAGGGCGCTACACAAAATCATTTTTTTGTGAGATAATGAAAAACTGAGTGTCAAATTCGAAAGAGCATACAATTTTAATGGCAGAATAAACTTTATTTGATCAAAATCGGTTCAGAAATGGCTGAAATATCCATAAACATAACCATTTGTAATAAATGTGGGGCCCCACAAGTATTCAATAACTTTTAACCAACCGTTAAAATTCGTTTAAAAATGCTTCCTCTTTTCAAAAAATTTCAAAAGTGGTTTTTAGATAGTTTTTGATTATCTCTCTATCTAATCACTATTTCAACAAAACATCACATGCACAAACTTTTATTTTAAATGGTTTAAACAAATGCATTTTTTGAAAGCGCCCTCTTTAGTTTAAACAGCTCTTTTTGAATGATAACAGGCTTTTTACTGGTAGTCGTTTGTAATGTTTGTATTCCTTTTGAGCATGGTGGAGTTAAAATTATTAGTTTGTAATGTAATGGTGCAGGTTTTGGTTACTAAAATTCAGTTTGACTAAAACTGTACTCTCTCTACCAGAACTCAACTATCCCTTTAAGGATTTTCCCCAATTATAGTAATCTACGCACTAATACAAATCATTAAAAAGTAATGAAGGCAGGTACAGTGACAAAATAGGTCTAAAAAAAATAGAGAAATATATCTTCTTTTTCATTGTACACTTAATATAACTAGTTATATTTTTGCTCAAATGTAGGATTACCAAACCACAAATATGTAGGCAATCGTCCTCGCTGGGTTAACTATCCAATCGTTGTAGGCAATGTTTACCTGTGTCCCTTGAAGACGGATATTGAGGAGCTGTCTGTCTGTGATATGTGTCTTTCATAAGAACTTTCCTGTAGAAACAAAATATATACAAATACATGTTTTATTTTTTGTTAAACAAAATATAATCTTGAAATAAAATGTCAATTCAATTCAATTAAATTCTTAAATTGTTGGCATCTATGTCCCTTATATCATTTCATATTCTACAGAAAACAGACTTGTTGAGTGAATGCAAGGATAAAGCCTATAATTTTCAAGGTCAGTAATGGCAAAGGTTATGTTAGACACCCTATCAAAAAATTATAATTAATGCAATTTGCATATTATGCAAATTAGCCCCTCGAATGGCTCTTTGGGAAATGAAATGGGTTTATTCTGACCCCTACATTACTTGCTTGATGGTGGCTCTTTCTTACAATGTCTTCCTTGGGCAAGAGGTCAAACATTTGACGGAATATGCCAAATGTACATGTATGTCACATTTCTTTGATGGTTATGAAGATGGATCCACCATTAAGGATACAACGCACTGCAGACATATGGGAAGTTCCGATGGACCAACTGTCATATTCACAGGAGAGACATCGCTGAAGCTGAAGAAGAACGAGTTCCTTGGGAACAAGGTGAACAAACAAAGTATCATCAATATGATAGGTTCTTCCCTTGAGAAGGCAGGCTGCACAATGATTCATACCAAAGGGGATGCAGACATACTGATCGTTAAGACAGCAGTAGTTCTCAACGGCGATGACATCGATCTACTGATGGAAGTTCAATTCAAAATGAGTTGTTCCTTAAGCCAGAAGTGAAAGCCAATGCCACAAAGCATAGGGTATGGAATATCAAGAAAACAGTAGAGATCTTGGATAACAGAATCTGTTCCAGTCTACTCTTTGTTCATGCTTTGCTTAGATGTCACACAGTGTCAAGTTTATTTGGTATAGGCAAACCAGTAGCTATAAAAACAAGTCTAGAACAATGAAGTCTTCCAGCGGCATGCTGACCTGTCCACCAAAAGATGGGGTTTCTAAGAAAGATGTCCTTGATGCAGGGGAGAAAGCCCCGATCCAAATGTACCATGGCAGGAAGAAAGCCCTGATCCAAATGTACCATGGCAGGAAGAAAGCCCTGATCCAAATGTACCATAGCAGGAAGAAAGCCCTGATCCAAATGTACCATGGCAGGAAGAAAGCCCTGATCCAAATGTACCATGGCAGGAAGAAAGCCCTGATCCAAATGTACACTGGAAGGAAGAAAGCCCAGATCCAAATGTACACTGGCAGGAAGAAAGCCCTGATCCAAATGTACCATGGAAGGAAGAAAGCCCTGATCCACATGTACCATGGCAGGAAGAAAGCCCTGATCCAAATGTACACTGGAAGGAAGAAAGCCCTGATCCAAATGTACCATGGCAGGAAGAAAGCCCTGATCCAATTGTACCATGGCAGGAAGAAAGCCCTGATCCAAATGTACACTGGAAGGAAGAAAGCCCTGATCCAAATGTACACTGGCAGGAAGAAAGCCCTGATCCAAATGTATACTGGCAGGAAGTATAAGCATTTCTTTGAGAAGTTGACAAGAAGGAGCACATTGTGTAGAAACTCAGTGCTGCCGCAAACATCTGCTGCGACACAGTACCATAGTCTACAAGTCTACTTTCAGGTTCAGACTAGGAAAGAGACTGCTGGAGGAATGAAAGCAGAAGACTGGGGATGGAAGATGACTGGCGGTCGATTACTGCCAATTCGGACACATCTCCCAGGTGCACCAGAGAAATTGATGAAGTTATATCACAAGCTTTTTACAGCTATCCAAACATTTCGGAGGACAACATTACAGAGTGGACCAGCTTAAAGCTGAGCAACGCTTTGAAAGAGCCGAAAGACAGAGAAGGATGGGCCCTGGGGGAAGCTGGTTGGATCACTGGTGGCACACATACGGCCAGTTAGGCTACGGGACAGGCGAGGTGAGTTCCTAGCAATGGTGGACTAGATTTTTCTTGTATACACCATATTTGAGACAAATAAATGGAAAGTTATAATACAAATAGGTGATGTGAGGTCCTAGCAATGGTGGACTGGATTTTTGTTTGTTAACACCATACATTATTTGAGACAAATAAGTGGAAAGTTATTATAATACAAATGAAAATGCTTACCTCGGGATGAAGATTGACAAGATAAATGGAACCGTCAGAGCAACCAGCAAAGAGATGGGTCTCTGCAGCATCTAAAGCAATGCTTTCTACAGGGACGTCAAACAACAGGTTGCAAAGCTGCTGACCAGAACACAACTCCCACACCTGGTAGGGAAGATAAAGAAACTTGTCATTTCAGGTGTGTTTTCTTATTCCTTACTATGTTCTCTTATTCCTTCTTTTTTTTGGGTGTATTTCTTAATTTATTTATTTCCTAATATGACACAAACAGCATCTAAAGCGATGCTTTTAACTATATAGGCTTTTCAAATAGAAGGTTTTACATCTGCTGATGGGAACACAATTCCCACACCTAGAAGGGAAGAAAATATCAGTAATTTAAGGTGGGTCTTCTCACTTGAAGTTGTTTCATTTATCTCTGAACCCATTGCCTACTGGAACCTAGTTGACCCTGTATTAACTCTAGTAGGGATTGCAAAATTTAGTACAGAGCAGGTTAATATGACATAATAGATGGGTCTCTGTTCCATCTCATTCATTGGCCTCTTCCCTATATATCTTCTTACAAATCATTACCAGATTCTCTTAATTATGAGGCAAATCCCTAGAACAGTAGGGGAAAATGTCAGAATAACACATTCTTGATAGACAAATGAACATAATTACATAATCACTAGAAATTAATGCTCAGACTTCAAGACTTTCTTTGACTAGTGATTGAGGATGGAGATTGGTATAGGTATCAGCTGGTAAGGATAACAAACAAACATGTTTTGAAATCAACAAAATGTTGATCAACAAAAAGTCAATTACTAGGGTTCTTCATGTAAATATGCATTTGATTTTTAATTTCAAAATTGTACAATTTCAAAGGGATCTAGAAACTATGTTGATTAATGCAAGAGGTTGATAAACTGTGACTTACCTTGCAAGAGTGATCAAGGGATGAGGACACCATGTGTGCCATGGGGCCGCCTGACCCAATGAACAGGTCTGTCACAGGGAGGGTATGGCTTGATATAACATGTAGGGGACTGCAGGGTTTACCAACACTGCCTTGACTGCATACAACTCTGTAATCAAATTAGATACAACATAAAATTAAATTTATCAAAATTAAACAAGTAAAATTCTGTTTAGATATGGAACAAATTACTGTAGCTTTTATATTAGATGTCACAGGGCCACCTAACCCAATGAAGGAGTCTATTACATGTCAGGTATGGCTTGATAGAACATGTAGGGGACTGCAGGGTTTGCCAATACTGCCTTGACTGCATACAACTCTGAAATCAAATAAGATACAATATCATCATTTACTATTTTATCAAACTAATTTGTTTAATATGAAACAAATAAGCTTTTATAATTAGAGGTCACAGGGCCACCTAACCAAATGAACAGGTCTGTTACAGGGAGGGTATGGCTTGATAGAACATGTAGGGGACTGCAGGGTTTGCCAACACTGCCTTGACTGCAATCAAATTAGATACAATATAATAATTTACTATTTATCAAACTGATTTGTTTAATATGAAACAAACAAGCTTAATTATAATTAGATGTCACAGGGCCATCTAACCCAATGAACGAATCTGTCACAGGTAGGGTATGACGTGATATAACATGTAGGGGACTGCATGGTTTACCACACCACCCTGATTAGACACAACTCTACCATCAAATTAGATACAATATCATAATCTAATTTATCACAGTTATTTGTTTAAATAATAAACAAATTAGCGTTTATGTTATAATAAGAAGCTAACTAGTCTGTGCTCACTACAGAACATTGAGCCAGTGTGTATCTCACACTTAGTGCAAGGCCTTCACAAGAGGACCGTGGTCTGATTGACGAATTCAAACCACCTTTTAATTTTAATAGGAATCTGGATTCCAAAACACTTTCAAGGGGACCACCAGGCAAAGGACAACATATGGCCAGATTGGTAGAGCGCGCGCTTTCCGATCATGAGATCCCGAGTTAGAACCCTGCCCACGGCGTTTGTCCTTCAGCAAGACAATTTATCCACTATTGCTGCTCTCTACCCAGGTGTATAAATGGGGACCGGTAGGAGGTGAAAGCCTTTATGTGAACGATCTTCTTGAGCCCACTGAGCGCTTGGAAGGAATACTCCCCAGGGAGTGGAGATGGTGCACACAATGTGTGCTGGTTTGCATTGTATCCTATGACCGGGGTAATAATAAAATTGTAAAGCGCTTAGAGATGATTATCAATAGTGATAGGCACTATATAAATAGTGGATATTATTATTATTATTATTATATGAATATATGTTTTTGTAACGTTGTGTTATATCAATTAGATGCCCAACATTTTGCAAAGGGTTGTGTAATTCATAATCAATGCAATGAATTACCACCACTTACGGAACCATTATGGCCTCATGGTTCCGTATGCGCCAAACGTTCGCGAGTCCGTCAATTCTATTCACGGGTACGTTTGGAGACAATAGACAATCACGGACGATGCGTTCGTCCTAGAAAAAAGGTAGTCTTCATATGCAGACCCATGAATACATTTTGTAGTATGGTGATGCTTTTTTCCAATTAAATCCTTTTTCTGGAAACATATTTTTCTGAACTTTTTGGTGGAATGGACTACTAAAAATGTTACTTTATTTATAATAATATTATTTTCGTGTGGTGGTACCCTTTAATGAGAAAATAGTTAAATACTCACTCAGACATTTCCCAGATTAGGACCATATTGTCCTTGCTGGCTGTAACAAGATGGCTGCCATCATCTGTGAACCTAATCCTGGTCACGGTCTGGTAGTGGGTGGTCAGCACAGCGACCAGCAGGCCATCTGTAATCTAGGAGGTTAGAGATAGACAAACGATTGATGGACATTTTGGTCATTAACAGGATCTAATAACATTGTCATAATCCACACAACTTACTTAGAATTCCAGCAGTTCTCACATAGCTCTTTGTATTTGTATTACCAATAGAAGCATGGAACCGGTTTCTGTTTTCAAAAATTATCTTTCGTTTAAAAGTGATTTATGATTGAAGAGTTTGGATTTGACATTCTCCACTGGAGAATTTAAACTGTGTACAAAAACTGTGCAATGCGATATCGAATAACACCGGGTCCCGCCAAAAAATGTCGAGTCCCGGGTGCAAAAATCGATACTCGATATCCCGAAAAAAAAGCAAAAGTCCCCTTTTATTCGCTATCGGCATAAATACGCTGCATTTTTGACACTTGAATGAACATGTTTTCCCAGCGGCGTGACATGCCGATAGCGAAATCAACAAATGGTTAAATTTCGGGTACCCGTGACTCGCCTGAAAAATTATCGCGAGTCCCGGGAGGGAAATACTCCCGAAATCGACACCTCTATCCCTCGCACATATTACATTTATTTACTACTTACACATCACTAAGTGCACTTACAGAAATACACATTATATCAACCCTTCTGCAGTTCTTGCACATGTCATCAAAGTTACTAAACCCCTTTAATGTAATTTCTTTGACAAATTTGTACTTGGTCAGGCAATAATAAGCCTGCACTACAATTATAGCAGTTCAAGCAAGTATGCTCTCAAGGGGAGACTTCAGTTGAGATGATGCACAGAACAATTGTGTGGGTTTGAATTCTAAAGTTGTTGGCCCAAAACAAAGTGTTTCAGTAAATGGTTGCTTAGTTGGTCATCAAGGTGGTGGCACTACATACATTTCAACAGAACCCAGAATCCAAATGCAATCATTGCGATGTTAAAGTCTAATTATACAATTTAGATATTTGATAAAAGTGTAACATTGCTGATAAAAGTGTAACATTGCTAATAAAATTGTCAATGATCAGCTTAATTATGTTATCATAATCATTAATATCAAGTTTAACCTGTTCCATTCGAGGTTCTGAAATCCCCATCTAGTCTTTGTACATAGCACACCAGGTTTCTATATATGCATCTATAGGGCAAAATAAGATTTAGGGCAAAGTTTGTGATTGTAGAAATGAGAACGCAAGAAATCCTCCTTAATTCTCACACATACCTGCCACAAATAGACTTTCTCCGCTATTCCTACAGCGAGGAAGACATTGTCTGGAGACGTTGCTAGGGCTGTGACATTCCCTGGGCATGTCAGACGCTGGGGCTGGCCATCCTGGTCAATGATAGAAACAAACAATTAAGGATGGAAAATGTTGAAGTTGTGTAATTTTCTCATAAGTAAACAGGAAAAAGACAGCATTTAACTGACTGCAACTCATATCTTTAATTGACGTTGCTAGGGCTGTGACATTCCCTGGGCATGTCAGACGCTGCATGGGGCTGCCATCCTAGTCAATGATAGAAACAACAAATTAAGGATGGAAAACGAAAATTGTACAACAACGCTACCTCCCGACGACACATCAGCACAACACATCCCAGTATAGCTTTGCAGCTGCTTTAAGGATTACCTCATCAAGTATCATCTATTAAGATGGAACATTTTAAAGTTGTGTCGTTTCTCATAAATAAAACAGTCTATTAATTTAGATGGAATTTAAAGGGGTAGTACAGTTTTGGTAAGGCTGAGCTTTAGTAACCAAAACCTGCACAACAACATTATAAACTAATAGTTATAACTCCACCATGCTCGAAAGGTATAGAAAATTACAAACGACTAAGTAAAAAGCCTGTTATCATTCAAAAAGAGCCATTAAAACACAAGAGGGCGCTCTCTAAAAAAGCATTGGGTTCAACCATTTTTCATACAAAATTATACATGATGTTGTGTTGAAATAATGATTAAAGGGATAGTTGCAGTTCTGGTAGAGAGAGTACAGTTTTAATCAAACTGAATTTTAGTAACCAAAACCTGCACCATTACATTACAAACTAATAAATATAACTCCACCATGCTCAAAAGGAATACAAAAATTACAAATGACTAAGTAAAAAGCCTGTTATCATTCAAATTCAAAAAGAGCTGTTTAAACTTAAGAGGGTGCTTTAAAAAAACGTGTTTGTTTAAACCCTTTTAAATAAAATATTGTGCATGTGATGTTTTGTTGAAATAGTGATTAGATAGAGAGATAATCAACAACTATCTAAAAACCTCTTTTGAAAATTCTTGAAAAGAGGAAGCATTTTAAAACAAATTTTAACGGCTGGTTCAAAATTATTTAATACTTGATTGTGGGGCCCCACATTTATTACAAATGGTAAATGTTCATGGATATTTCAGCCGTTTCTGAACCGATTTTGATCAAATAAAGTTTATTCTGCCATTAAAATTGTATGCTCTTTCAAATTTTACACTCAGTTTTTCATTAATTATCTCCAAAAAAAATTATTTTGTGCAGCGCCCTCTATACCAAAACTGAAATACCCCTTTAAATGACTTCAACTCATAGCTTTATTTATTGATGCTAGAGCTGTGACGTTCCCTGGGCGTGTAAGATGATGGGGCCGGGCCCCCTCTTCATTTTAAAGTATGATATTTTCAGAAATTGAGTCACCAGAGGGGTTGGGTTGGGTTGTTATAAGACCTATCTAGACTGACCAGTCTGAAATGTGGACAAAAAGTTATCTCAAAACTGTAAACATCTGTGTCTACTGTGATATAAATGAGCAAACAGGTTGATTTTATCATTTTATGTTTGTTTTAGTCACCACAATAACATAATCAGCAAACACAATTCTGCAGCAATATAAATTATAATACATTTCATATTTTTTAAAGATTATGTTCAAATCAAAATTCACTTTATATTCACAAAAAAAATCAAACATGAAAATTAAAAATGTATTTCATATTATTATTGGCTTATTGCATCATTAACTTTTCAGATAATGATGAAAAGTGTGCAAAACTCAAAACTGAAAAAGAAGGGAGCATCACATTATATCAGAGGCTGAATGACCAATTATGTCTAAATTTAACAAACAAACAAAAATGTACTTCTTATTCAGGTATTGACATATTGTTAATCTAAATTATCATAAATCTTGGAAATGGACTTATTTTATAACTTTAAATTTAATATTCAGAATTAATTTAGTAATGAGAATGAGTAGCAGTATATTATTAACAGCCCAGGCCAGGCAGACCACCCATCCAATGTAGCCTTGACTATTAAAGACATTGCATAGATGATAAATTAAAAATAAAGGGTCGCGGTAAACGCCCCAGTTCGAGCGCCACAAGACCTAAACCTGGGCCAGCCAACAGGGCACCCGGCACGGGACCCGTCCGCAGGTTTCCACTCACTTTACGGGCAGCTCTGAAATCCCACACGTTGAGAATGGGTCTGTCTTTTGATGCAATAATGAGTCGCTCTTTCGTTGCGCACAGACTTCTACTACAGCTGTATCCCGATTTGAAGACGGCTAAGGATGAACCGGACACTGGATCCGTAATCGACGCAGTCCAAAGCTGACTCGACGTGTCCGTGGTCAGCAAGGACTCCATGTTCACGATCAAAAGTTCATCGGCTGCAATTCACAGTTCATTTACAAAACACGTGCGCTGCATTCAAAATATACCACGTGTTCTTTTATTATTGATGTTTCATGACCTTCGACCCAATTATCTCGAAAAGTTGAGTGAACTATTCAGATAGTCTTTATCGTAGACCACTAATTGATTTTGTTTTAAACATCTATTTTTAAATGTACTGTATTGTATACAGTATAATGCGTGCTACATGTTTACAAAATAAGATATTGGCCAACACGGTATGGATAGCATACTGGTATCTCAGGTGGACAGTAAAGCAAGTGTTATAATTGAATTATTAGCAAAATAATTTATTTTATTTAATAAATTAATTTTAGTTTTCATCGACATCAGTGGCATAGCGGGGTTGTTCTCAGCTGGGGGCACACACATTATTTTGGGGCACACCTATGTACTTCTTTATTTTGTAACAAATGTAAATCCTCTCAATTTTTTCATATTTTTGTCAAATTTAGTTCAGCAGTTTGTTTGTTGTTGTTTTTGTTGTTGGGGGGGGGGGGGGGGCAAATGCACCTGCCACAGGTGCCCCCCTGTAGCTACGCCACTGATCAATATCATCATCATCATCATCATCATCCGCTCCTCTTCCCCCCTCCCCTCTCCCTCCTCCTACCCGCTACCGTCTCCTCCTCCTCCTCCTCCTCCTCCTCCTCTGGCTTCCTCTTCCACCTCCTCCTCCTCTTCTGCCTCCTCCTCCTCCTCCCCTTCTTTCTACTCCACCTCCGATCCTTCTACTCTCCTCCTCCTCCTCCTCCCCTTCTTTCTACTCCACCTCCGATCCTTCTACTCTCCTCCTCCTCCTCCTCCTCCTCCTCCTCCTCCTCCTTCTCCTCCTCCTCCTCCTCCTCTCCACCTCCTCCTTCTCATCCTCCTCCTCCTCCTCATCCTCATCCTCATCATCATCATCATCATTATCTTTATCCTCATCACCTTCATCATCATCACCATCATCATCATCATCATCATATCATCATCATCATCATTATCATTATCATCATCATCATCATCATCATCATCATCATCATCATCATCATCATCATCATCATCATCATCATCATCATCATCATCATCATCAGCATCCTCATCATCGATCATCATCATCTTCCGGCCCCATTAACCCCCATTAACTATGCCACTGAAATTAGACATGCATAATATCCTAAAGGGTTGGGAGATTTCGTAACTTTTGGCCACATATTCCACTAATATAAATTGAGGTAGCTATCATGACGAACACAGCAGTGTTCCATAGCGCCATCTGAAGTTGATGACTATGATGCTCATTTTTCTCCTGTAAAAAAATAGAAAATACGCATCAAACGTAGACTAGCAAATTTCAGCAGCTGATTGTTTAGGGCGCAGTTTGTGTGCAAGATTGGATTGCTGTGAAAATCGACCACGGACAAAAATGGATCAAATCTCTCAAGTCAGCGTTGCAGAACTTATTTCTGCCTTTTCATCTGTATCTGTGCTATGTCAAGATATGTGTCGAAGGTTTCCAAACGATCAGATGGTTGTTCTGAAAGGGAGAGCTGTGGCTGAAAAGTATACGTCCGATTTGCGGTAAGTGGCTAGAAACTCACAAAGAGACACACCACCTGTCTAAGGTTAGGCACCGGGCCCCATCCCCGTTGCAAGGCACTGTCGATCCGCTCCGTGTTTCTGCTGTTCCTCTGTGTGTGTGTGTATGACGTGTTTGTGTGTGTGTATAATGCGTGTGTACCACCAGAGAGGTGGGAGGACCACTGCACTAGTAATAGTATCAGACTGTTTGCCTAAATTCATTTGAGTGAAGTAATTGTGGATGTGTGAGACTTGTTTAAAAATTGTGAAGCTTACTGTTTGTTTCTGTATACGCTATACATGAAGAGCCAACAATTAAGTATTTTTTAATTTGTATGAATTGTTTTTATTCTGCATTCAGTTTGTTTTATTTTTTATTTGATGTTCGTCATTTTTCAGAGATTTGATCAAATGAATGTGAAAAAATAAAAGCAAGTAAAATGTTTTTTTTGTGTGGTTATTTTGATGATTTTCACTGAACATTTATGGTATGCGTTGAACCTGAGCGCGTTTCCATGCATTAGATATACTGTAAGTACCGTAACTCAAGTGAACGTTACCGCGGAGCGGTAGCGTTCAAGGTCGGGCTCATAGTGCCCCCAAATTTATGCGCTAATGTGCACAATAAGTGTGCTTAAAATTATAGATATGATACGGTACTTACCACCGTGTAGATGATACATATGTTATGCAACTATGGGGTGGATCAGAATGATGATTTTTCGCTCCATTCCGCATCAAAATGAGTGATTTATGCACCTCCTCGACTTCTATCTGTGTTGTATCGCGACTTAGGAACGAGCGATGATCAGGCGAACGCGTGGGTACGGTCTCCATTCATGTACCGCGCCCGCCGAATAGATGGCAGATCTGACTCGCGCGTTTAGTGGTCGTACGGTAATCGATCGTTCAGAAGTCGCGATACAACACAGATAGAAGTCGATGATGTGCATAAATCACTCATTTTGATGCGGAATGGAGCGAAAAATCATCATTCTGATCCACCCCATAGTTGCATAACATATGTATCATCTACACGGTGGTAAGTACCGTATCATATCTATAATTTTAAGCACACTTATTGTGCACATTAGCGCATAAACTCGGGGGCACTATGAGCCCGACCTTGAACGCTACCGCTCCGCGGTAGCGTTCACTTGAGTTATAAGTACCGTAGCTACACCAGTAATAATGGATCACTTTTTTGTGGATACAATTTCTTGCTAAGACAAAATATTTTGTATGGACTATCATACATCGTTGGAAAGCTAAAATGGTGTAGATTACGAATATTGTAAATTCAAATTCAAATTTTAAAACATCTTATTAAAATAAATAAAAATAATTAATTTCTTGAAAATCTGAAATCTGTACATTTTGCAGGGCTCCACACTCACCTTTTTTGTCAGTGGCCCGGTCGGGCCAGTGAAATAATTTCTTCCCCTTTTCTGGGGGCCCGAAAGAAAAATTTACTGGCCCCAAAATTGTATTTCATGAGTCAACTTTTTACTATTGAAAATTTCACTCTTTCCTGATCAAACATGTGATAATAGATGAAGCATGAGATGGAAGAAAATAAGATTTTTCTAATTTTGTCAATGTTGGGTTTAAAATCTGCTTGCCCGATCGGGCCACCAAAATATGACTTTTATACATTTTTGCTGGCCCGAAGTGCAATTTCACTGGCCCCGGGCCAGTGCGAGTGTCGAGCCCTGCATTTTGCCACTAGATGACACTATTTTGAAGGCTAATTTCCCACTTTTTCGCGATGATCATGGAACTGAGGTTCATCACTTTTATAAAAATAAATAATTAAAATAATTTGCCAGAAATTGTCCACCTAATTTGTATCATCAAATAAAATAATACTAATTTTCCAGTAAACCCAGGCCCTTCCAATAGAGAAGCCTCTCCCCTACTAAAATGGAATTACTTACACATGCAGTGCTCCTCGTCAACTTCTTTTTCGAGTGGCCTTCTTGAGTATAATTATATTCAAATTTGTGGTGAACCGAAAAAACAAATCAAATAATAACAACACTTTGTTTTTGCTGGCCCGAAGTGCAATTTCACTGGCCCCGGGCCAGTGCGAGTGTCGAGCCCTGCATTTTGCCACTAGATGACACTATTTTGAAGGCTAATTTCCCACTTTTTCGCGATGATCATGGAACTGAGGTTCATCACTTTTATAAAGGAGATGATAAAGTTGATATTAGATGCACATTCCTCTTCCAGTTATGAAAATTAAAACAATTAGATAGTCACAAGCGTCTTTATGCATCAAATTGGGTAGGTGATCTGTTACTGGTGTAGCAACGGTAACTAAATTTGTTTCAAAATTTGCCAGAAATTGTCCACCTAATTTGTATCATCAAATAAAATAATACTAATTTTCCAGTAAACCCAGGCCCTTCCAATAGAGAAGCCTCTCCCCTACTAAAATGGAATTACTTACACATGCAGTGCTCCTCGTCAACTTCTTTTTCGAGTGGCCTTCTTGAGTATAATTATATTCAAATTTGTGGTGAACCGAAAAAACAAATCAAATAATAACAACACTTTGTTTTTAAGTAACCAACAAACATGTTACTCTATGTATAGGTTTTATGCTAACAAACACCTTCCAAAAGGATAAAAAAAGAGAGACACAGACTAGTTGAATAAAAATGTTGGTGGCCGATCGCGCCACCAAAATCCACTTTTTTTTCTTTGTTTGGTGGCCGGACGTCAATTGCTGATGTCGAACCACTACTAGTCTCATGGTAGAACATTGACTTGGGGTTTGTACGGAATTGCCATCAAAAGGCAAATTAAGGTATATACCGTGCTGCAAAAATGTGAAATTTGAATGTTCACAGTGATAAATGATGCAAGAAAGAAACAACAATGTTCCATTTTGAATTATAATAATTGTATTAATTCTTATAACAAGTACAAAGTATTTCTGACTTTGTGGTACAATGTAAATCACAAATCTGATTGACTCACTACTAGTAAATTGTGGATTACCAATATGAATGTAATAATATTCATATTTTATCTTTTATATGACACCTCATGCACAAAAAAATGAACGATGTATGCCAGAGAACAAGTACAATGAAAACATGCCTGATTTCTGCCCATATGAGTAGATAGTTGAGTAAGAAGTCGCTCAGATTTCCTGACTTCGCAGCTGACAATGGACTTGAGTGAATTTACACAAGCATGGGGATCAGGGAAAACATGGGCAACATGCTAGATCAGGAAAGTTACTCATTTGGGCTGAAATCAAGCATGTTTTCATTGTACTCGTTCTCTGGCATAAATCATTTATTTTTTAATCATGAGGTGTCATAAAAGATACTATGAATTTTTATGCAGTGTTTGTCCTTTTACGTTTACTACCCTAAAAACTTACCCAAACTTGCAATTTCTGCGTGCAAATGAAATTTTGGTAACACCAATTTCCATTGTTCTAATTCAGTCATGCGTGAATTATGTGCCATAAGTTGTACATCAAATGAAAGAAGAGAAACAGAGCTTTTCATACGTATGTATATCTCATCAAAGAAATTTCATTATTGGGCAATTCCATAAATATGTCAACCAGTAGGCCAAAATTTCAAAATCATCATATTGGTCCAAATAATACATCAATTTGAAGGTAATAATGTGAACTGTCAAAAACCATTCGTTAAACATTTTTTTTGACTAAGTTCAAGGTCAAGAGACCCTTCCAAATCAAGGCATACTGAAGTTGCTGATTTTTCTTTGCTGTAACATACCATTTGATCTTTTTATGTATTTCAATTAAAAAAGACTGAATAATTAATTGACTATGATAGATGTAAACAGTATAACTTTCTGAATCCATTACCACAAAAAAATTAGAAAAATACTCTTTTAATTACGATTTGTAGCTAATTAATATCAGGACTATTTTTGTAATGTACGTCCGACACGGAATAACACTTAATTTCTATTTCACGAAAAGACAAAGAACCCAATAAAGGGCAGGATGTCAATGCAAAGCAAGTTCTAACCCCTCTACACAAAGAGTAAAAAAAAAAAATCCAATCATCACTAATTACGGAAAAAATGGGTGGTCGGACGTACACTTTTTGCGTACGTCCGACCATGTACGTCCGACACGGCATTGAAATGAATAGAGTTTTGCCAGCCTAAAACACTTAAATTCACACTGTATCTTATCTGTATGATTAAAGAGTGTATTCAAATGTAATATCTAAGGCTGAGTCGGTTCGGTCGATCACACCGGTTACCGACCGTTTCAATCGGGACCCGGTTCGGTATATCGGGAAACAGTGCCCCGAAAAAAAAATTTAAAAAATAAAATGTTAAAAAAGAAATTAAGATTATCACAATAATGTAGCGGAATTCAAATAAAAACGGGGCAATTGATATCATTTACTTTAAAGAGTGGTTATTTTCGAGAAATTCTTGGTTCATTACTTCATTTGACAGTCAGAAATTGAACAGGAAGCGCAAAATTGCTAGTCATTTGAACGATATTGTCGGCGGATGTGCACACAATGTTAGTCCGATACTCCAGGGGAGTTGTCTGATGGATCTTTGTATGATCCAGCTGATGAGCCAGTGCATTCAAAAAGTGGCTCAAAATACGTTTTTTGGTCATTTGCACCATTTAAAAATGTTTTGATATTCTACTTACATGATTTCATGGCGTTTGACAGCCGAACAGAAACAAAAATGAGCCCCAAAACAATGAAAACAACTACTCAAAACATCGATAAAAAACGACTACATCGCTCCCATTCGCTCGTATACCCTGTGTGCAAGTTACGGGACTATGTTCCAGTCCGCCCTCTATCGGCAAGATCCATCCGCCAGGAATTGGGGAAGTCCCCGGCGGATGGATCTTGCGCAAGAAAAGAGACCCCGTAACTTGCACACAGGGTATACGAGCGAATTGGAGTGATGTAGTCGTTTTTTATCGATGTTTTGAGTAGTTGTTTTCATTGTTTCGGGGCTCTTTTTTTTTCTGTTCGGCTGTCAAACGCCATTCGAAATCATGTAAGTAGAATATCAAAATGGTGTTGATCGCGAAAAGGCTAATTTATAGCCACTTTTTAAGGGCATGCAGTGGCTCACTGTCACAAGCGATCGTACATGTGATGTTTCCCCCGCCCGACTAGCGGGCTAAGTTTCTGTGAACCGTGTTGCGATGGGCAATGGTGAACAAACGATCGATTTCTAGGTCCAATTTACTTCGAAAAAAAGTACTTTTCATTCGAAACTGAGTTAATTCTGGATAGTCTGTAACTATTTTCCCATAAAGATTGATATGTAAATCCATAAAAGCCTCGGTATTTATAATGTTATTTGCATATAAAAAGAGCAATATAAGCCCCATACAGTGCATTTTTGCCGATGCGTGCACGATTGCGTGATTTTACCGGTCGAGTTTCGAGGGTAAAAATTTATCGGGATACCGGTTCCCGACCGGTAAAAGTTTATCGGGACCCGGTTCCGACAATTACCGACATGACTCAGCCTTACTATTTACATACTAATACTATACACTATCATGCTGTCATTATAAAATATATCATAAAAACATACTTCAGGTGGACCACGTTGTATAATTATTATTTTGTTTTGACTCACTTAGGACATTTAACAATTTTCTTAGTAGGAAAGAACAACAAACATACATTTTGTGATGAAAAATCAACCCTAAACTTCAAATATACATTATAAATCTAGTTCATGTAGTCCCATCAGTGCATATTCATGTTAGTGAAGATTATTTGTGTTTTTATTTACATATACTGCCAAAATTTAATGGTACAGTGATAAAATGTTTATATCTACCATTTAAGACAACATTACTTACTAACTATGACTTAAAGTGTCTATTTACAGCAAATATTTCAGCAGCAAGTAGACTTGCATTGGGGGTATAACACATGTACGTCCGACACGGCAGTCTTGTACGTCCGACATTGTACGTCCGACACAAAAATAAAGCGTAAATATTCCATACTTCGAAGGGAAAATATTACAATTTTGTTTATATTTCCCATCATTTACAATCTAATCAACATGGTAATAGATGATTTGGCCCCAAAAAATGATTAACTTCACAGAGTTTTCCAGTTGAAATCCTCTTGTCAGAAAAATCATTTTCTCTGAGTACGTCCGACCATGCAGTGTTTTTTAATCGGTACAAGGTCATTAAGGTGGTAAAATCTGAATAAGTCATATTATTATTTTCTACTCATCATTTGCAATCTATTGATCACATAAAATCGTATGATTTACATTAACTTCTTCTTTAGTACCTAATTGAAGTGTGTGAAATGTACGTCCGAATTTATGGAATTGCCCTATGACAGAAAATTTCTGCCATGAAATCCGGTTCCTTTTTCTATCTGGGACAGTTTACTATTCTGTGAAAGTAAAATGTTAGACAAAAACTGCTTTGAAATTTTAACTATTTGAGAAATAACATATATATCCAAAATGACAACAGTCTGTCTATCACCTGCCACAGTCCCACACAGATTTAATTCATGCGCAGATTATGCGCAAACCACATGCAAACCACGCTACATGGGAATTCAATCAGCTAGCTACATAGCCTACCAGTGCCAAAAGAGTTGATTTCTGTAACTTTCCCAATACTGCTTTTGGCTTTAATGGGATCTAGTGATATTGTCCAATTCCACAAAACTTCAACAGAAATCTAGCGGTTTTCTCATACCTTGTTGTATTCATATTACCAGTAGAAGAATGAAACAGGTTTTGTTTTTTCAAATGTCCTTTTCATTAGAAAGATATTTACGATTGAAGTGTTTAGATTTATAACTATCCACTGGATAGTCTGTGTACAAAGTCAGTGCAATGAATTAGCAAATATCACTTTGCATTTTTGCTCATTACTCGGCCATATCACAAAACTGCACATAATCATCAGTTTTTGCACATGCCAACAAAGTAACTAAATCCATTTAATAGGCTAACTCTTTGTTTCATAAATATGAAAACTATCTTGCAAATTTATATTGTTTGTCTGCCATAGGAAAATAGTATCTTTTAAATGATAGTTATAATTTGATAAAAGGGTGATCCAAAATGCTTACCCCCTCCCCCTTCACCTAAACCACTTTAAAATGGATGTAGACCCAAAATAAGTCAATATCCATTTATTACCTCAAAACAAATTTGTAAATTCGTTGAATTTGAAGTTGTTTTGTTCCTTACCTATTATAATGAGCATCAAGTTTTTACACATTGTCAATATGGAAAAGATGAAGCAAAAGTACAAGTTGTATACATTGTACATAATGTTATATTTTCGCATAATATCGCTCCCATCTCCACACTTGACTTCGACTACCATTCTACATAATGCATTCATTGTACGTGGGCTGGCATTCCCGAATGGCTCGCATTTCACAAGCACTGCCATGTACAATTAATGAGGTCCGGACTCGAGTGGCTAACTGGCGCATTTCAAATGATCTCATGGAGTGTTGAAATGCAAGCTGGTTTTTTCCCCGCTGTGCCTTTGACTTAAAGGTTCTGCGTGCCAGGGATTTGCACACAAGCAAATCTGAAACCAGGGGCCAGTAAAAATTAGCTTCGGGCCACCAAATTTCATTGATGCTTATTTGATGCTGACCCGAACAGGCGACCAAATACAGAGGAATTTTTAATTTTGTCATTGTTTGGGGTGTCCCCAACTACCAGATTCGTGTTTCGGATCACTAGAATTTGACAATCTTGTCTTCACTTGCCCGACTGGTCCATTTTATAAGGCAAAAAAGTTTAATTCTAGGATTTTAGCATTGTAATACATGGTAGAAATGCCAATTTATTTAATATATCTCTCCTGACATGAATTAACTAACATGATATCCAGCGAGAGACTTTGATCAGTTCTTTTTTTGAAAAAATTAAATGAGGTTCAATTTTCCTTTTGTACAAGAAAAGTGTCCAGCCTTTTTTTGTATAGATCTGCAATTTAGTAGGGTCCCTATAATATTGGTTGTGAAGATATGAGACTACAAAATAATCATCAAATTCGTGGCAGCCTCACACGACTGAGGCAGGGCCAATGAGGCATAGCTCTGTGGTCACTTGTATTTGCATTGAGTCACACTCGAGTGTAAAAAGAGGAGTGCAAAGGATAAAAAGTGAATTTAATGAGGTTTTGGCTCGAGTGGCTAGCCAGCGCGCATATCAGTGTTGAAATGCAAATTTGACAGGAGCCCTGTGCGATTCAAAAAGGCCAAATGAATCATGATGGCACTGATGGTCATATTTGCTTTGACTTGCATTTCAGTTGCATACATACTGAAAAGGGGGAAACCTACCGGTGTATATATGTGACTGGATATAGCTAGCAAAACCCTGCACTTCTTGGTAATTCGTGTTTTGATGAAATGGGCATTATAAGTTCACATAATGTATGTAAAATTGAAACAATCATATCCTGGCCAAATATTGTCTGACGTTTTAGAAGAATTCATAAAATGAAAGCTTGTGACAAGGTCTTTCTCACATTGATATTGGAATTAATGAGTTTTTGGCTCGAGTGGTGAGCTGGTGCATATCAGATGATCTCATGCAGTGTTGAAATGCAAGTTGTAATTTCCCTGCTGTGCCTTTGATTTTCATTTTATAATTATAACATAATGATTTATAATACATTCGTAACCATGAATTTGATGGTACATGCTTCATATTGCTAGACTAGAGCCCTGTTAGATTCAGACCCGTGGCCAAATCAAATGATTCATGACATTAATGGTCATTTGTAATATATACACCATTGCAAAAGAGGATGGGATGTTACTTGCTTTGCACATTTGCATTGAGGCAAAAATGTGACATTCTGGCTTCATCATTGTAGCTGGCATTTTTTGGATGCACTCATGAATACAGTGTAAAAATACAAGCTGTCTTTCCTCTACGCTGTCTAGATGACATAAATAAGCCTTGCACAACGCAGAAAAGCGAAATGTGTCATGACTCGGATAAAAGGTGTGAAACATTATATCTTTCGAAAAACAATGAAAGCATATATATATAGTTATATAGTAAAAAGTAACTGGCCCTAGGTCATTAAAGGGGACCATCACGAAAAGAACAACACATGTGCTTTGGTACTGTTGTTTGATACAAAATAGATATCCAACACTTTGCAAAGGGTTGTGTAATTCATAAACAATACAATTAATCATCCAAACTTACAGAACCAAAATGGCCTCATGGTTCCACATGAGCCAAACGTCTGTGAGCGTGCCTATTCTATACGCGCGTAAGTGTAAATAGATAGTCTTCTTCTGCAGACCCATGAACAGTATACTGTAGAATGGTGATGATTTTTTTCAATTATATTATTTGGCTGGAAACCTATTCTTCTGAACTTGTTGGTCAAATGGACTACTAAAACTATATCCTTTCACTAAATATTATTTTGGGGTGTTGGTTCCCTTTTATTAATAAGGCTTATCTTTTGTGAGGCAATGCAGTTTTCAATTCATACCTTTGATTATTGATCTGAAGGTCATGGAAAACCACAGTGTCTTATATTTGCATGGAGTGTAACTATGAGGAACTGTGCATGTACAATGGGCCTAAAACATAAAGGTACTTGTAGCATCAATGTACATAGCTTCCGAAAGCTCTACTCTTGCATCTTTATTGTATATAAATGCAAAGTGAAAATTGTATAAAAACAATGGCACCTCCTGACGACACACCAGCACATCATCTCAGTATAGCTTTGCAGCTGCTTCAAGGGATTACCTCATGATCAAGTATCAAGTTGAAAATAATACACTATGATAATACATTAATACATACTATGAAGTGTGATGATTAATAAGTCTCTAATATTTTTAGTGCAGGCCTGACAAGATGCCTGACAAAAGACTTTTCCAGTTCACACTGATTGAGTGTACAATATTTTTTCTTTTATTTGTTCGAGAATATTATTAAATACTTTTTGTTATTTTTTTTATTTTATAGAAATCCAGACTCGGAGGGGATGGTGAAAAAGGCACTGAAAGAATACACACAGGTAAGATCCCTTTTATGCTTCTTAAATTATTAAGATAATTTTAGATTTTTGATCAATATTGTTTCTCAGTGATTGTGTTTTTGTTTTAGTTTAAGATAATGAACATTTTATGTACAGTCAAGAGCAACATTTAACAAGAAGTAGCCAAATTACAGACAGCAGACCTCTGTATGAAACAGTATAAATTTTCATTTATAAAGAATAGAAAGTGTCTACAAGGGATTCTGTTCATTTTCAGTGGCCAGTATAGACAGGTGGCCTCTAAAACAGGCTGGAGTGAAGAGGAACTTTGTTCAATTTACACAAATTATTATTGATGTTTTCTTGATTGTATCCTCCAGATTCTCTTGGATGTGACGTTTGTGGAGGAGAACCAGTTAGTCGAGGACGAATTTCCGGCCACAGATGGACGACCAAGGATGACTAAACTAATGGGTAGGAAACATCAGGCCGGGCCTGAAAAAAACTTTTATGCAACAGGGCCTGACAGGCCCTGTTGCATAAAAGTTTTTCAATTGTTGTAACTTGTAACTATGAGCAGCTTGGACTAGTATGCTCCCCTGGGAGTTGAGATGGTGTGCAAGATAATGGTGCTGGTTTGAAATGTACCTGATGACCAAGGGTAATAATGCGCCTCTGAATAGGGTACCTAGATACACAGCGCTCTATAAATGATACAGACATACGCCATGAGTCAAAATTTGCCTACCTGTACATGTATGTAAGTCGGCTCTTTTTCTGCAGCCCCAATGGATTTGACTTTACTGTAAAAATATCATTAGTGATGATTGTATGCCCATCATTCACAGGGTGTATTATTTGTAAAATGTCATCACATTATTAATTGGAAGTACAGAACAGTGGAGTTACCGAAGGAAAAGGTATACACTGTGGAGTCCTCTGGAAAATTAAGTGAATAAACATACTGTATCTTCTGAGAGCTTCCTTGAACCTTAACTTAATAAACCGTACGGCTGGTCTGGAAATATGAGTTGTTTTCTCAGAGAAACATCAAGTGGTGTATGATGGGTTTAACTCATGCCTTGGAATTTACTTTAACTTTAAGGGATAGTGGAGCACTTGTTCTTTGGGGGAAATATTTTGTGAATGTTTTGTTTCGTTATAAACTTCTAATGAAAGTCCATGTAATTTGGCATAAAATTGAAAATCAAAATTGAGCATAATTCACCTGCAAACGCAGTACAGTTTGCATTCTACTCGCAGTTGAAGACAAATTTAAGTTGCCCAATCGGGCAAGCAAACTAGAGCATTTATGAAGTTTTACTTGCCCGACATCAATTTTTACTTGCCCCGGGCAAGTGATAGTGTTGAGCCCTGCCTATATTATATTCCTGGAAAAAGACCATCTATAGGCGCATTGATGTGCATGTACAGTTAAAATACACATTTAGTTTTATTTGGTTTATTTAGTTGGTTAATTTAAAATTATTTCACTCATTGCTTTGTACACAGACCTTTATATCAGACATGTGAACTTAAAGGTAAATGTGGTACCATCTTGCGAATACCCTATGCATGGTGCGTAATGCACACTGAATCGGTATTATGCAGTGCCTAGTTCAAAATGGCGACCCACAGTAAAGCATTCCCACACTTGATGATCTTTAATAGTGGACGAGGTGCTGGGTGAATTTCTCTTCCAATATGTACATGTATGGATGTACTGGGGGAAGATATAGAGTTTTTTAATTAGAGGAAATGCACTTTGATGTACAATAGATGTCCAGCAACAGACCATATTGCATTTTCATGTAGTAATTTATTTCAATAATTGCATTCATTCTGTCCTCAGATCTGTACGCCACACCCATGGACTTGGTGAAGAAAGTGTTTGGTGATTTCGCCATGCCGATGGACGTCCTGGGAAAGGACTTTGTGGAGTGTTTGCATTGGAGGAAAGGCGCGTTGATGTACATGTACTGTAACACGCTGTTTGAACAAAAGGAGAGGGTTATGGCCGATCTGTCACATTATCTACAGGTGCGTATTAATCATTGATTATATTGAGTGAAATGGTTGCTTTTCATTCTCTATAATGAATCTACGTGAATGCAAGTCATGTAGTATTGACCTGTACTATGGATATTTATTAACAAATTTGCTATACATGTATGTATGTGTAAGAAAGGTAAAATAATTGATATATTTTGTGAATGAATAGTGCAGTTGAGATTACATGAATTGTTTCCAAGAAGAAATTAATATTGTGGAACAAATATACACAGAAATTTTAATAGCAGAACTCTCTATATATGAATTATATTTTAAATTCTTTGAATACAACAAATTTCCATTGTATGTTTCATGTATGTGGACATGAAATGAAATGAAATGAAGTGGGCTTTTGTTTCTTCATAAAGTGCATTTATAATATAAACTCTTCATTATGATACTGTGCAGTAAATGGGCAGTAAGAAAGAAAGGCTAAAAGGATACTAATAAACCCCTCACAAAAAGTTCCGCAATTAAAGTTTGATTTTTCATATCTCTCTTTATTTATTACCCTTCATTAATTTGGTATCATTAGAAAGCTTGTTTATTCTCCTTTACATTGATACCCCAATTATAATGATTATGTAACCATGGAATGTGAATTGTCACAAAATGCATCAAATTTGGTTGAACAGTGAAGTCTCCTTTTATTTTGGAGTAGAGAGTGTTATATGTTGAGGCGGTCATGCATGAATGAATGTCATGGTGTATTCTCATTTTCTTTTATGAAATCTTGCAACATTTCACTTTTGACTTGGCCCCATATTCAGGTATAATGAACCTTTCACGACGACGAGAACATTACAAATGGGGCATCAATGTAAAGGGGAATAAACAGGCTTTCCAGTGATACCAATTTTATGTAGAATAATAAATACACAAGAGAGATATGAATGCTCAAACATGAATTACAGAACTTTTTGTGAGGGGTTTTCCCGGGTTTATACATAGACAAGAATCCTCCAAATTGCTCCCACTCAAATGAGGCCTTAGTCATCAATGTGCTTCTCATTATATTACCATAATTGTTGATGGTTGACGGATGATTGATGCGCTTTCTTTTAATGCTCACAATGTCTGGAGAAAGGGCTATTATGTTTAAACTTCTTAAGCTCCATTTTCTTATAACTGCTGTAACATAATAATTCTTCTGAGAATTATATATGACTGGCTATAGCAAAATCCTGCACTCGTCGGTAATTCATGTTTTGAAGAAATGGGAATTTTATGTTCACATGTGTGTAAAAGACTTATGATTGTAAAATTTTAACAATCATATCCTCGCCAATTATTGCCCAACTTGTTAAAACAAAGCATCAATTGAAAGCTTGTGATGAGGCCTTTATAATGGTTTGAAAATCTACATTTTGATTTTTACCGACAAGTGCAGGGTTTTGCTATAGCCGGTCACATATTATAGGCACATAGAACCATAGTCTTAAATGTGCTTCTTATTGTATTACCATAATTGTTGATGGTTGACGGTTGATGGATGATTGATGCGCTTTCCTTTAATTAATGCTCAATGTATCAAGAAAGAGATACCAATGGAAGACATGTTTTAAGTTTCAGGATTTCTTTTATTTGAGGGCTACTTTTCTATTATACATCTATTTAGGAGCACTCTTATTTTGTTTATGTTGAACTCAATATACATTTACAGCTCTATTTTCATTTGGATGCTAAATCACTCAGAGCCATGTATTTCTTTCAATGCATATTATATAGCAGTCGTAGAATTCTTGAATTCAAGATCCCACTCACGTAGCATAAAGAGCTCTAGTCATAAATGTGCTTCTCCTCATAACATTCTCATTATTGACTGATGACTAGTGTTGTGTTGTGCTGTGTTGTAATACATGCATGCCTATTGACTTGTGTGGAGGGAAGGGTAATGAACAAGATCCAAAAAGGAAAAAGAGGGCTATGTTTAAGCTTCTCAAGCTCCAGTTTCTAATATAACTGCTGTAACATTTATTCTTCTGAGAATGATATTAAAAAGCTCCCACGCAGGTGGCACGTGGAAGGAACCGTAGTCATATGCGCCTCTCATTAAATTACTGTTGTTGATGGTTGACTGACGATTTATGTGCTATCCTTTAATACACCAGATGATGTCTGGAGCAAAGAATGCAATATGTGTATACTGCAGGGCTCCATACTTAACTTTTTGGTCAGTGGCCCGGTTGGGCCACTGAAATAACTTCTTTCCCCTTTTCTGGTGGCCCGAAAGAAAAATGTACTGCTCCCAAAATGTTATTTCATCAGTAAACTTTTTACTAATTCAAAATATAAAGTTCTCATTCCTGATCAAACCGGTGATTATAGATGAAGTTTGACATGGAAGAAAACAAGAATTGTATAATTTTGTCAATGTCAGGTTGAAAATCTGCTTGCCCGACCGGGCCACCAAAATATGACTTTCATACATTTTTGCTGGCCTGAAGTGCAATTTCACTGGCCCCGGGCCAGCGGGCCAGTGCGAGTGTCGAGCCCTGTATACTGTATAGCTTATCACCATTTGATATTCAAATACCAATTTGGACAAAGAAAGAAAAAGAAAAATTAGCAATTTTTAATATAAATCTTAAGAATGCTAAGATGCTTCCACGCAGGTGGCACTTGAAATCAAATAGTCATAGATGCGCTTTTCATTAAACTACCGTTGTTGATGGTAGACTGATGATGTACCGTATGTGCTGTCTTTTAATACACACAATGTCAGGGGGAAGAAATTAAATATCCAAATTCCAATTTGGAAAAAGAAAAAGCAAAAGGAAAATAGCTATGTTTCGAATTCTTAAGAATTCTAAAATGCTTCCACTCAGGTGACACGTGGAACCGTAGTCATTAATGCACTTCTCATTAAGGTTGGTGATGGTTGACTGATCAGTGATGATTGATGCGTTTTTCATTTATAACCTGTACTCATAGTGTCTGGAAGAAGGAGTACTAAGAATAGAAGCCTGAAATATAATTTCACATTAAATGGATATTATATGGCCAAGTAATGCAAAATGATAATTGCATACTCATTGCATTGACTTTGTACACAGTTATAACTTTCCAGTGGATAATTAAAGCTCTGAACACTTCAATCATAAATATCTTTTTTAACGAAAGCATGTTCCATGCTTTTATTGGTAATAACAAATACAACAAGATATAAAGAGAACCGCTAGAGTTCTGAGTAAGTTTTGTGGATTTGGACAAATGTTACTAGATCCCTTTAATGTGTTTTCCTTTAATACTTGTACATACAGTGTCCGGGAGGAGTTAAAATAGAAACCTATCTGTATAATTATCTAAACAAATATTAATTTGGAAAAGGAAAAGAAAACAAAAATAGCCGTATTAAAGGGACATTCCCTCTTTTGCAAGCAAAATTTCAAAAGTTTCGAGGTTATTGTATTATATGAAAGAAAATGTCATTTAATAGCATGCCTGAACAAATTAGGGCTTGACATCTCTTTTTCGTGGAGTTATAGACCTAAAACTAATAAACCGTCGTCCAACAGTTAATTGTGCATTATACGTATATTCACCCAGTGAGGAAGTTCGTACACGAATTCCACGAAGTACCACAACGCTATGCGTGATCCCTACGTGACCCGCGCTAGCTACGTGACCCGCGCACAAATAAGAATAGCATGACCGCACACTAGGCAAAATAACCAAACCTCGCTTAAACTGACTACATGTAATTACATATTCTTCAATTTTGAGATTTTTTTCCGTGACATACCTTTACAAATGTCGGCTTCACAATACCTTTACAAGAATAAGTACAATATAGTTGTAATATTATGCTAAATCAGTTAAACTCTTTTATTGATCGATATATAGTCTGATGGAGGGATGCATTCGTTTTTCATTCGTAGAATCCAAATTATAGTGTTGTTCGATCTGATTTTTGTTTGTGTGTGTTTCATTCATCCCCATCCGTCAACTGGAAACTGTTCAGACGTTTTGTAAAAGAGGGACTGTCCCTTTAAGAATTCCAAAGCTCCTACTCCTCATCCATTCCACTTTTTCAAATTTTGAGGAAAACGGGTTTCTTTGCCCAACTTTTTGTACACATGGGAATATGAAAATTGAACTTTTTTATATTTTGATTTTGAGTGAGTTAATTTGTCGTAAAATGTGGATTCTAGATAGCTACGTAGCTTATAAATGTAGATATATCGTTAAATCAATTTTTATGGAAAGTGGATTTAGCGCCTTTTGGAACTGAGCTCTATTATCAAACAGCTTCCACGCAGGTGGCACATGAAACCCTAGTCTCATTATGTTAACGCTGTTGATGGTTGACTGATGACTGATGAGTTCTCCTTTAATACCTGTACTCGCAGTGTCTGGAGAAAGGAGTAGGAATAGCTCCTAAGATATCAGAATCTATACAAAAATTGATTTAAAAAGGAAAAGAAAATAACAGCTAGGTTTGAAATTCTTAAGACCCCACTTTAATAGTACTTGGTAGTTTAATCCTCCTGAATGCTCCATAAGAGTTTTAACTGGAGGTGGGTCCGAGAGAGTCGTTAGCCCCTAAGGACAGAAGGGTCCTTTAATACATGTAGTAGCAAGCGCTTTCTGGAATGTATCAAGGAGGTACTACAATACCTCCTTGAATGTATGAAGTGAGGGCTGGTTTACTGTAGATTGAAGTAGTTTATTCCATTCAGTGGTGGTACGAATGAAAAGTGAATATAGCATTAATTAGTAGAACCCCTTATTATATTACTGTTTTGATGGTTGACTGATGGCTGATGTGATCTCCTTTAATCAATGTACTGGCAGTGTATGGATGAAGGAGTAAGAATAGTTCCTTCAGAAGATCTCATAATTTATACAAATATTGATTTAAAAAGGAAATGGAAACAACAGCTACTGTATGTTTGACATTCTTAAAGGGATAGTTGAGTTTTGGTAGAGAGGGCGCTAGACTACTTATTTTTTTGTGAGGTAATGAAAAACTGAGTGTAAAATTTGAAAGAGCATAATATTTAAATAATAAAATCATCCTTGTTTGATCAAAATCGGTTCAGAGACGGCTGAAATATCCATAAATATAACAATTTGTAATAAAGCTGGGGCCCCAGGTTTATTAGAGAATTTTGAACAAGCCGTTAAAAAAAAATAATAAATGCTTCCTCTTTTCAAAAAGTTACAAAATAGGTATTTAAATAGTTGTTGGTTATTTCTCTATCTAATCACTATTTCAACAAAACATCACATGTACAATATTTTGTTCAAAATGGTTTAAACCGATGAGTGTTTAGAGAGCGCCCTCTTACGTTTTAACAGCTCTTTTTGAATGATAACATGATCTTTACTACGTCATTTGTAATTTTGTGTTCCTTTCTAGTTATAACTATTCGTTTGTAATGTAATGATGCAGGTTTTTGTTACTAAAATTCAGTTTCACCAAAACTGTACTCTCCTTACCAGAACTCAACTATCCCTTTAAGACCCCACTCACAGCATATATAGTCAAACTTATTATTATACATGGTGGGCCCCCCCCCCCCCCCCCCCCAAAAAAAAAAACTGAATGGGGCACTTCCCAAAATAAAGTAACAAAAAATGATTATTTCCATCGGATAGCATCGAAAAACCATGCCCATTCTCTCGACACACAGATGAATGCACACTAACTTGTTGTTCGATGGTATGACGGGCAGGAAGTGCGATTTATCAGGCACTGACTTGGTAAAAATTGAAAAAAATGGGAACCTTACATGGTGTCACTCAGAGCGCCCTAAAAAAAAAAATACACGACCAAAATTACTGTTCTTGGTATCGTTTTTCATTGGAAAAGATACCCTATCCGATGGACTTAATCATTTTGTTACTATATTTTTGGGAAGTGCCCCGTTCCTATTTTGTTTGGCCACCCTGTATTGATGTTGTATTTGCTATCCTTCAATACACTCGGTGTCTGGAGGAATCAATGCAAGGCATGTATAGCTTATCATCATTTGATATTTAAATACCAATTTGGAAAAAAGGAACAAAACTAAAGAAAATTATTTGTAAATAGAATTTTTAAGAACTCTAAGATGCCTCCATGCAGGTGGCACATGAAACCTTGGTCATAAATTAAATTACTGTTGTTGATGGTTGACTGATGACTGATGTGATCTCCTTTAATCCCTGTACTTGCAGTGTCTGGAAGGAGTAAGATATCATAATTTACACAAGAAATTATTTTAAAAGGAAAAGAATGCACTGCTCAGCTATGTTTGGCATTCTTAAGACCCCACTCACACAGTATATAGATAGTATAACTTATTATTATATTAATGTTGTAGATGGTTGACTGATGACTGATGTGATCTCCTTTAATCCCTGTACTTGCAGTGTCTGGAAGGAGTAAGATATCATAATTTACACAACAAGTTATTTTAAAAGGATTTGAATGCACCAGCTATGTTTGGCATTCTTAAGAACCCACTCACATAGCATATTACATTTAGATAGTAGAACTTCTTATTACATTACTGTTGTTGATGGTCGACTGATGAGTGATGTGATCTCCTTTAATCCCTGTTACTGGCAGTGTCTGGAGGAAGGAGTAAGGCATCTGGAATCCATGCTAGCAGTCAGGCTACCAGCCAGCCATCCTAACATCGATTCCACAGTCATCAGCGATGACACGCTGGCTCTAATTAAACAAGGTACAGTATAGTACAGGTTGCATAAACTACCTTGAAAAAATGCTGTGTAGAAATTTTCCTCATATTGTTCACTGTATTAGTAATATGCAATATACATAAATTCATAAACATGCATGTACTGTTCTGCTTGAAATAAACTCCTCTAGACCAGCCAATAAGGCAACGATTCCACACTCGTCAGTGATGACACAATTGCTTTATTACAAGGTATGTAGTATAAAAACTGCATACAATGTATTATTCTGGTTGAAATCAACTCCCCTAGACAATCCACTAAGTGAACCATCCACACTTTGATTTGACAGTCCGTAGTGGTGACACGCTGGCTTTAATTAAACAAGGTACAGTATTTAAAGCTGCATACGATGTACTATTCTGCTTGAAATAAACTCCCTACATGCTGTTAAGCTCCAATATACTGTAAACATGGTTCTATTCGCACTGGCCAGCACAAAAAGACATTCACAGGTTCTTAAGTTTACGCTGAGCAAGTGTTCATTTATTTTTCCTTTCTAAGAGGAACATAAACATCATTCACAAACACATTTTACATGGAAGGAAATTGAATCTTTCTAAACTATATTGCGCGCTCCGATAGTAAACCATGCGTGTAAGATGTGAATACCGTATTTGTCGGCGTATTAACCGCACCTTTTTTCTCCAAAAAAAAGCTCCAAAATGGGGGGAGCGGTTAATACACGGAGATAGGAAAATTGTACACGCAAATTGCCTAGCCAGCGCCGGGCCCTAATACGATGCGGTTAATACACGGAGATTGACCAAAGTCCACCTCAGCAAGGCATTCATACTCATACGATGCACGGAAAATACAAGCATATTCCCCCCAAAACAAGTCATGCAGTGTCTTTTATGTTTCTCTTTTACCTCTTCCTAAATATTGCTCGTTGTTGCTGCGAAAGCGGCTTGGAAGATTCACGATCATTGCTTCGATCTTAGTACGAATCCTAACATGCACGCACCCGGCCGCGCGACTGGCGCTTGGCCGAGCATGCAGGCGGGGATTCTCTTTCCCGGCGACACGCGCGACCCCCGGCCGCCGATGCTCCAATACAGCCCGCCATATCACTCATATACTTTGCGTGCAGGTTATCGGGTCTATTTTGTTACGCAAGATCCATCCGCCGGGGATTTCCCCAATTCCCGGCGGATGGATCTCGCGTAACAAAATAGACCCATAACCTTCACACAAAGTGTATGAGTGATATGGCGGGCTATCGGAGCATTTGTTTAGTACCGGACGGACTGGATGTCAACGTTTGAGAATCGTTTCATCCATGTCGACAATCGACGACTATCGTATGCCGTATTACTCGCTATTATTACTTACTATTTCTGAAACAGTTTTCAAGAGTAGATTCAACATAATTTGAACTAGAAAGAAGGAATAACATTAAGGTACAGTTTTTTTTAAATCTCCGTTCTGATTGTTTTATTGGTGAAATCTTCGTTTTGTTGTCTAACGTTTTATGTGGTCCCATGTATAGTGATCCGTGTGGCAAATTCAACAGAAGTTATAGATTCTTCTGCTGTGAAGAAGGCCTGATAATTTTCTTTATTTACTTCGGAGACTTCAGTAAATAAAACAAAATTCATATGCAAAAATTCTCTGATAGATAAGCTATTTTTGGTACCTTTCCTAAGAAAATGTTGACCATCTAAAGACTAAAAATCAAGAATTATACTATCAAATTTTTTTTTTTTCATGGAAAAACGGCCAAAGTTGGGGGTGCGGTTAATACATCGGAGCGGTTAATACACCGACAAATACGGTAGGTACTGTTATACACTCGCCCACCACACACTATGTTCACGTACACACCAATGCATGAGGCACAGTATGCTCCATATTCATTCTTCACACACTCATACCTACGGAAAATCAGGCATATTTTTGCGGGTTTTATAATTTGCGCTAGCGCGAAATGCGCCAAAATTAATGCACCACGAATATTACCATGTATACAGTATTGCTGTGGTGGATGACTAGCCAGCTAGTCCTGTATAGACTCAATTGATGGTTCTCAGTGGTGACACACTGGCTTTAATTAATCATGGTACAGTGTATGAGTTACTATAAACTTCTCAGAAAGTTCATTTTTTGTATTTTCCCTTCAATATTAAGCTCTACTTACAGTATAATAATAATAATAATGATGATAATGATAATAGGTACTTATATAACACAAATTGCAACAAAACTTCTATTAAAGCGCTATTATTATTACCCTGGTCAACAGATACACAGTGCACTGCAATCATTCCTACACACAAAGTGCACTTTTCCACTCCCGAGGGAGTATATTGTATACTGTTTTGGTTGAGATACCCACAATAAATCCCAATCTCACATAAATTCTGCAGACGTTTAGTGATGGCACACTGATTTAATTCATTCATTGGTACCTCATTCTGTGCACAGGGAATCTATTATTGAACAGTTTTGATTCATAGGCATATCTCTATAATGTAAACTCATAGGAATTATGAGAAACTTGTATTTTTTTAAAAGCCTAGCCTGTAATAGCAAACCTACATGTATCATATGCTACATGTAGCCCTTATAATGTATAGAAATGTGAAAACTGAATAAATGATTTTTCAAACCGTCTTAAAGGGGTAGTACAGTTTTGGTAAGGCTGAACTTTAGTAACCAAACCTGGACAGTAACTTTTATAAACTAATAGTAATAACTCCACCATGCTCGAAAGGTATACAAAATTTTAAAAAGACTAAGTAAAAAGCCCGTTATCATTCAAAAAGAGCCATTAAATCACAAGAGGGCGCTTTCTAAAAAGGCAGTGGTTTCAACCATTTTTCATACAAAATTATGCATGTGATGTTTGATTAAAATAATGATTAAATAGAGAGATCATCAACAACTAATTAAAAAATGCTTTTGAAAATTTTTGAAAAAGTGCAAGCATTTTTTTAATTTTTTGAAAAAATCATCTAATTATTTGGGCCCCAAATAATTATAAGATCAGATATATTTATTGATATTTTAGCCGTTTCTGGGTCGATTTTGACCAAATAAAGTTTATTCTGCCATTAAAATTGCATGTTCTCTCAAATTCGACACTCAGTTTTTCATTACCTTACAAAAAAATTGTGATGTGCAGCGCCCTCTCTACCAAAACTAAACTACCCAAACTAAACTACCCCTTTAATTTAATTACTTGTCTGATATGTGGCAGGTCTTTTCTCAATCACCCGTTTCCTAACTCTAATGTCTACAGCTGATATTTGCTACTTTACTTGGTAAATATGACCTCATCCCACATCCCATATTTTATTTCAACATTAACATTTTTTCTATGTTTGATTATTTTGATGAGCTGCAGCTGCAAGTAAATCAAGTTGACTCCAATTCTAGGGAAAAGGATAGTAGTTTTGTATTTTGATTGTGTCATAAGGAATTATAAAGTTTGACACACAATTTTGATTTCTCTATTTTGTTTGCCCGTGGCAGGTCTGTTCTCGGACACCCACGTGTTGGCACTGATGTACGCAGGAGAGATGTGCTACTGGCATCAGTTGCTAGTCCGTCAGAAGCAGCAGGAGAACTCGGGCAGCCGTAATTCACAACCCGGTGTCGCCATGGCAACTAGACCGTCCCCCAACAACACCAACCCCTCCCCCAATACCCTCAGCCCCGAGACGGCCGGGGATGTCGGATCCATCACGCGGTCTGCGTCCGACCTGGAGCTCTCCGGGGAGGACGTGTGGCAGGCGCGTCACATCGGCAACCGTCACTCCATCCACGTGTGTGAGGGCGCCCTGCTGTTTGACGGCAAGGCGTTGGGCAGGACAATGCTGGAGCGATACATGAAGGTTGTCAAGGGACCGCTGCGATTCGTTGGGTGGGACTGTGCACGGGCCGAGGAGCTATTGCAGATGTTGAACACGCAAGGCTGAACGAATGATCAACCCTTGTTGGTTCGGACTAATTTGGGCAGAAAGAATGTTGCTATTTGATGTACGCTGTCTGCAAGGCAGAGACAGTACATGCAGAGGCTCTTAAATTATTTATTCATGCTTTTATTGAGACCAAATGAGTGTGAAAAGAATATTTCCTGGGATTTGAGTATTAGAAGTAAATATTGTTGTGGTTTGTTTGTGACTAGGATTGCTTGTGATGGTTGATCGTCTAATACTGAAGACTGAGACCAAAAGTAGTAGACCATTGACTGCTGGAAATTGACAATCTGAAACACAAAACTGTTTTGGTACATTGTACTAACAGGGCTGAGAAAGAACAGGAAGAGACATTATTACAGGTTTGAGATCAAATGAGTTACTGTTCAAACCTTAATTCTAGTTGGCTAGAACTACCTGGGTTGGAGAAGTTTGTAAACTCAGGATTGAGACTGAATAAAGGTGATTAATCTGTGAATTTAAATATTTATGATAGGTACATATTCTATTCTTCTGTTTATTCAGCGTTTGTCCCTTGCTGTAGTTGAAATTCACTGGGCTTTGTAGGCTAAGACTACTTTGGGTAAATACTGAGTTAATACTGCAGTTGTTTACATACGACACTAAAGCAGTGCAGTGCCGTAGTCTAGTCTGGACTCGAGACAGATTTTGATGGTCTTGTGAGTTGTGACTCGCACTCGGAGCCGAGTCACAATGTAAAACAAATGGGAACATGCTATTTCGTCGGGGGCTCAGACTCAAAATATGTGGACTTGACTACAGCCATGAATCAGTGTGAAGAATAGTTATGACTATGAAAATATGGATATTGGAAGTTCAATATTGTTGTGGTTACATACAACAAGCCTCTACACTAACTTTTTTCTGCACTGGCCCGTTCGGGCAAGTGAAATCATAAAATTTGACATTTTACTTGCCCCAATATCAAATCAACTTGCCGTCTTACTACTAAATGAGATTTACACGTATGAAATTAGATTGTTCTCTCCAAGCTGAACAATTAGTCAGTTGCCCGATTGGGCAAGCAAACTAGACAATTCATTAAATTTTACTTGCCAGACACAAATTTTGACTTGCCCCAGGCAAAGATTGGTACAACACAGGACGTACCCAATGATGGTTGGTATATAAACACCTTATGGGTGTCACTTTGAATGTAATGAAAATGTCACACTCACAATACATGTTCTAAACACTAGCCAATCTAAATATGTTTATCATTCTGTATAAAAATGTGTGTACATGGTATTAATTATACAACATGAAATTATACACGTTCATGTACTGTTCAATCATAGAGGTGGTTTTCCGTAGTTTCAAATATTTCAATTATGAATGGGAATATAATATCTAAGCAACTTTATAGATATGCTTGAGTAAGTATAAAACTTGAATATAACATGACAATGTTCATGATAACTTTTTAAAGTGGTTTTATAACATGACATGTTGCTTGAAATCAGTTTTGTATTCAACTTTTGCATAGAATAGTTTTTACAAACTCTTGTTCCATTTCCATGATGAATCCCACCAAATAAAGCCCACATGACAACAACAAAAAGTAATAATGAAAGCCACCAAATGTAGAAATATAAGATTTTGTTTCAAGTACAATAGAAGTATTATGTTGTTAGCAATTTATTTTTCATTTGTGAATTTTTCTGTAAGCACTGAAATATTCTTTATAATCATAGGATGAATTAATTTGTAAATGTGCCAAGCCAAGCTTTTTTTGTTTGTTTACGTATGACTTCTTGATATATTGTAGGGTTAGAAGCAAGAATAATTCTTTGACTGTTGTGCGTGAGGTGGACGCATTTTGTTGCGTAATATTTGTATGTGAAAAATGTGAACTTGTGAAAGATGTTGATTTAAATATTTGATTCTATATCTGACTTTTATCAAGGGCATTGTCATGCATTTGCATTATTGTTTGTTATTGCTCTCTTGACATACTAAAATAGTCTTGAGTAAGATTCAGCCAGTGAATTAATGTGACTATCATTGTTGGGAAACCTTCTAAAATTCAATAGTTGATCACTTTTGAATGGCTCATAGATACTGTCCTCCTTCTGCACAGATTCAGAATACAAAGGAAATGAGCTTGAGAGTTATATAACTTTTAACACATTTTGCAAAGAAATACACTGATGTTTATCATGAATCTCATACCAGTTTATTCAGAATATTCTGTAGCATAATGAACATGTTTTGGTTTTGAGATTGCTCAATGTATTCGATCTATTTGGTCCAGTTTTTTAAACCCTTTCATTTTAATCTGTAAAAAAAATAGGGCATCGAAGTTTGCACGCAAATTTCCCATTCATTTGTACGCGCTTTTTTGCAGCCGTTGTTGCTTTCTGTTTTGCATTTTACAGCATAGATTAAAGGTATTTTCAAGTACGCGCAAACTTAGATGCCCTGACCATACATGTATGTATGTAGTAACTTTGTGGTTTATGGAACGTTTTACTGAACTTGAAGATGGCTGCAAAAGAAGGACACTGTCTTTAAAAGGGGCTTGCGTTGTTTTAAAAAATATAAATTGTGTACTTTTGTGTAAGTATAACATTGAGTATATCACTAAACATATAAACACTGTATTTCACCTCTTATTCCAACTTATAATGCAAGTACTGATGTATGTTATTACCTATTATTATTTGTTTCTCTTTTTCATATTCTCACATCCACAAAATGAGTCAATATAGGGCCTAAATTTTAGATCCTAGCAGAATCTTCTTCAGAGGCTAAAATCATTTTAGCCTCTGAAGAAGATTATGATAGGATCTTAAAATGTAGGCCCTACATGCATATTGACTCTCATTTTATATCACAGGCGTTATTATAGTAGATAAGCAGTTTTCAGCATCATCCACAAAATGGTTTACACATTAAATTGTTGGTGTGTTCTTAGATCAGGTTAATACATTACACATTATATGACTCATGTTAAATGTATTTGATGTTGCTGCAGGCAGTGTTTGTAACAGGATTTCTAACCAGTTTGGTTTAAAATGATTTATTATCATCAATGTTCATACTGCAAACATACTTTGGGTATCAATTATGTATACAATGTAATACTTATAGTAGGTTGAGTGGAAGTCCTTTTTTTATGTCAATTATTTCTATTCTATGCAATTGTCTATTATGCATACTCATTACAGTATAACGCATTTCAGTTTTAGTTAGCAGTGTGTGCAATATTAGGTTTATAAAGACAGTTGTGATAGATATATTAGCAGATGTACAAATTTGCATACAAATATTTTGTTTTGTTTTGTTCATTTCCCGTCCAATATTACCTTGTACAACACAACACAAAATTGTACATTCACAATTAGAACAGAATTACACCTTACTCTGAGGTAGTGAGCCATATTTACATGAATGTTTATTCCTGTACAACGTAAGAAACATTTACAAATTTCATTCTAATTTTGGTTCCGCTTTTCTCCATTTCTTCTCAACCCACATGTGATATTTGATTCCATCTACAGTCAAACTTTGGACCAACTAAGGGAAACAATAGTGGACATAACACAGATTGGTGGCAACTAAGACAAGGTTTGATTGTGGTAGAAAATTTGGAATGGATTGTATATTCTACACATTTTTAGTACAAGAAGCACCTTATGCCCATTACATAATAAAATACATAGAACCTGGACCGGTGAAATAGCCTCGCTTTATAACTTTGCAGCATTTACAAATTAAAATACATTTTAATTATGTCCACCAGTAGTAATCCATCAGTTTTCTTTACAACATGGATTTTGATTTTACATGTAAAGTTTTGTACTACAGTAAAACCTTGTAATATAACAAGGTAATGTCCCAAGGTTTCCATTATAACAAGGTTCCACTCTAATTGCAATCAACTATGGTGTGACTGTATATTCAGAAAAATGTCAGAAACGTGAATTTCATACATTATGGGCAATTGCATCCTCTACATGTTAAATCGTTCTATTGATTCTTGCCACATTCATCATTATTTGATTTTAACCAAGTGGGAAATAGTTTGTATAAAGAGAGTTGGTTATCACAGTTCACAAAGTAAACAAAGTTTGTGTTCTAAGCGCCAGTAGTGTCACTGTATCATGGCGCTATATAAGTTGCCAATATTATAACTCTTTTGTATCTTTGTTACAAAGTTTTCTTAGCTTTTTTTTAATGTGTGTCTTATGTTTCTACTTGCCATTCCGATAATTGTTTACTATGTTTGATTCAACATTATGATTATCAATGTTGCAGAATAATTTAACAAAGCAATAAAGCAGTTACTAGTGAAATGTGCTTTGTGTTTCCAGAATATTTCTTTCTGTTCTTATGAATGTATTTTTTATAAAAGTTCATCCCTACAAAAGGTCATAAAAGTAACATATCACATTGCTACATACATTCAACAAGTGAATTGGGCCCAATGAAGTTTTTATTTAACAAGTTATTAAAACATGATGAATATTTCAAATTTTACACAACTTGGAATAAAAATAACAAATATAAACAATAATTGAAATTCATTTTAAATTTGTAATTAGAAATTTCACTTTAAAAATAAAATCCTTTGCATCAAAATTGATAATCAATATCCATTCAAACTTGATAATCAATGCCTTGGTCCACTGGTTGTGGTTGAAGTAGTCCATTATGACTTCCACAATGAACATGTCTCAAACTGTTAAGTGCATGTTTTGTTTATGCCTATTCAACGATAATATTCATGACAAAGTACACACAAACCAAAAGCCAATCCAATGAAACCCAAGCAAAATGTTGCTTTCATAGACTTGAAACAAATTAGGAGGAATAATCTCTGAAAGTTAGAGCATAATCGGGCAAGAAACAAGAAAACTATGGCTCTTTGAAGATGTCCATTTATTCCTAGGCTATGGGGAACTCAAATTGGCAATGCACTCTGATAAGTGTGTGGACTACCCCCATATGTTTTGTACACAAATTTTCCCATTTTTACAGTTTTCTTCATAGTTGCACTTTTCCGTTCCCCCAACTCATGATATGCTATGTATAAATACATTCTACAAAACATATGTTGAACTCAAACGAAGGGTAAACATAAAATTTGAGAAAATTGAACAAAATTGAAATTTTGTGTACAAAATGTATGGGGAGTAGTCCACAACTTTGCCAGAGTGCGTTGCCAACTTGAGTCACTTGTATAAATAAATGGCTCTTTTCAAAGAGCCATAGTTTTCTTATTTCTTGACCGATTGTGCTCAAATTTTCAGGGACTATTCATCCTATTTAGTGTTTTATAGTGCATACAACAATTTGTATGGATTTCGTTGTCTCTCACAGGCCCTAACCCTAACCCAGGGCCACTAACACTTTGCTTCATTAAATGCTAAATTCCACTGGCCCAACTGGGCACCAAATATAACAACTATTTCTTTGTTTGGGTCCACTTATATTTGGAAAAATCTTGTTTTTACATGCCCAACTGGGCCACACGGCCTTAAAAGTTAATTTAACCCTAAAAACCCTAGCATTGCAATTTTTATAAACATCATATAAATAAATCTCGGGGGCCCCTAGAACATGTCCTTGATATTTTCAATTGGTCAAGGTGATTGCTTGCTACGAGGAAGCCAGACCTGTTTCTTCCTTTCACAGCTGCAATTCTTCAAATCCTGATGCTTTCAGACACATCTAGATTTCCATGCTGATTCCCTCAACTTGTCCCAATAAAAACTCATGCTGACATCCAAAAGTAGCCCGTATACTATAATGAATTTGAAGATGAATTGAGCATTAATTCTGTGTGTTATTAGTGCAACTTTTGCTTTTCCTGAAGCTTTCAGATGCATCGTCAAATTTCTAAGCCGATTCCCCGGAACTCGTCCAAGTAAAATCTTTCATTCCGAATTGTTGAGGCCCTAAAGTAGTCCATATTCTCTTATGAATTTTTAAATGCACAAAGCTGTATTCTGTTGAAGGTGCAACTCTTCCTTTGTCTTTTCTTATCACGCAACATCCATTTTAATGCAGATTCCCTCAAACTTTCAAGTGGAAAACTCTCGAGCTAAATGGCTCAGACTTCTGATTGGTCCATATTCTAAGATAGATTTCAAGATGAAACAAGCATCACTTCCTCCCATTGTAGGCGTAGCTCTTGCCTTTCCTGAAGCTTTCAAAGGGATCGTCAAATTGCAAAGCCGATTTCCAAGTTAAAACTCTCAAGCTGAATAGCAGACAGCCCCAAGTAGTCCGAATTCTACGATAAGTTTCAGGATGATTATTTCCTCACGTTGTAGGTTTACGTAACTCTTGCTTTTCCTGAAGCTTTCAAAAAGGGATCAGAGATAATCTTGCTGATGCCCTTCAAACTTGTCCAAGAGAAAACTCTCATACTGAATTGCCGACACCCTAAATTGGTCCATATGCAAAGACGAACCAAGCATTATTTCCTCACGTTGTAGGTGTAACTCTTGCTCTTCCTGAAGCTCTCAAAGGGATCGTTTATGTCCATGCCGATTCCCTTGAACTTGTCGAGGTCCTGGCGCACATCCCCGCTGGCAACGGGGGTGATGATACCCTGCTCCTTGGCACCCAGACCCTTGCCAGACCAACCTGCAATGAGGAAAACAATTTCAATGTCACCTGTTTACAAAGTGAACTTGGGTTTAATAATTTAAAACATTTTTTTTTTAAAGGGATAGTAGAGTTCTGGTTTAGAGGGAGCTATAAACAATACATGTTTGTGAGGATGAAGATTGGAGATGTGTAGGAATGGCATTAGCTCATAAATTTCAAAACAAACTAATACCCCAGCCACTTTGTTGCCTAAGACAGTTTATTTCAATTATTTGATCATGATCCCTTCCCAAAAGGCTGACATATCCATCCATACATGAAGTAATTCAAAAGTTGCATTCTAGCATGTTATAGTATAATAACTATCAATTTTCAATAACCAACAAATGTCAGCCACTCAAATTAAGTTTTACAAGAATTCTTCCCATTTGTATAATTTTGTTTGATTTTCCCTGACTTTCAGGGCCTGGAAAACAAAAAAAAGGCATATTCCATGACTTTCCAGGTTTTCCGGGCCCTGTGTGAACCCTGTTGTAGTCTGAGATAAAAGGCTGGTGACTTACCCATCTTCTTCATGAGCTGATGGCCCTTGTTCTCCTCTCCTAGCTTGGTGTTCACACTCATCTGGTAGAACGGTTGGCTGCAGACAGAATTAAATCAATGATAGTTAGAATAAAGATGATTACATTAATATAGCATCTTACAGAATTAATTATCTCATAGCCCTCCTAGCTTGGTGTTCACATTCTGTCTGGTAGAATGGTTGGCTGCAGACAGAACAAAACAAAATAATACTACAATACTAGAAATTAATCCCTTTTCCTTGCGGCTTGGTTGGGAATGATTTTGAGTGGTTAAAAAACCAAGAAAAACATGAAAAAGGTCTGTTAATATTAGTTGCCCAGTCGGGCAAGGAAAATGTGAAATTTGATCTAATTAATTTATTCAAAGGTTACAATAATATATAAACCATGCTCGTATTATCATGCCATTTAGGCTGTCTGTTCATAACTGAGCCATTCTACTCACATTCCATAATCTGGTGTTGGACTTTTTGGAGGTGATTTGGGAGGCGGTGATCTCTCGACAGCCCGGTCACGACCACGGAAGGAAGGAGGACTTCTTGATCTTGACCGTGCCTTCATCTGGAATTTCCATGGTTGCGACGGCGACTTGGACCTCGAACGTGACCTCGATCTCGACGGGGAGCGCCTAGATCTCCTGGGCGGGGTCCGAGAACGAGATCGGAGTGGTGGTGACCTTGAGCGTGATCTTGAGCGCGACCTTGATCTCGACCTTGATTTTGAGCGTGACCTGTTTTGAAAGACAAGAGTTGAATACTTTCATGACTCAGTTCAGGAATACTTACAGAAGTAGTCAGGTTAGAGAGTATGAAAGAAATATATCACACTTGTTCTTAACCTGGATGCATTGCTGTACAGTCTTTCAAATTTGTACTACGTTATTGAGATATTTATAATTGTTTTAGTGAGGATATTTTTCAACTGCGTACAAACTTATTGCAATGTGTCAGGAAATAACCCTTATCATTATCATTATATTCATAGTAAAACTATATAATAAACGTTTACAATAGTAATGAGCAATATAGCAACAAATCATCAAACATAATAAAAACAAAACAAAACAAATTTACATTTTTGCTCATTACTTGGCCACATGACATTCATTTGACAGGAGTATATTGAAACATTCACACATACGTGTTCAAATGTTGCTTGTGGAAACTGATCCCTTTAATATCATACCCACTAGCATTTGCCCTATTGCCCGGGGCAAGTAAACATTTATGTTGGGCAAGCAACATTTCATAAATGACCTTGTTTGGTTGCACGAATAGGCAACTAAATTATTGGTCAACTAGGAGAGAATAATGTAATTTCTAACACGTAGATCCCATTAAGTGGGCAAGTAAATTTTCTGTTCAGGCAAGTTAAATTTGAAATGTTATGATTTTACTTGCCCAAACGGGCAAGTATAGAAAAAAAGTTAGTGTGGAGGCTTGTCATACCTGAATCTCCTTCTGTTCTCTACCTTTGGGGGAGGGGGGGTGGGAATCCTCATCTCGCGGATAGGGGAAGGCTCTCTCTCAAACTTCAGCGGGGTGCGGAGCGGCGATAGCGGTTTCCTCGGTTTGAACTTGTCCTTGTCCTTATCCTTCTCCTTCTTTGCCTTGGAATACTTCTGTTTCGCCTTGAAGAATTCAAACAGTCCGTTCTGCTCCCAGCCCTCACTGAGTAGAAGAGTGAAGAAAGTCATATAATATTATTATATTTTAATTTTAAGTACAGTGAAACATCATTATAACAAGCTCCTTGGGTCCATTTTGTTGTATCACGGCTTAAAAACAATAAAATACATAGAACATGGACCTGTGAAAATACCTTGCTGCATCAGGTTCCTCGTTATAACAGAGCTCGTTATACAGAGGTTCCACTGTGTATGCCATCTTTTATCATACTTTTTTCCCTTGCTTTCTCTCCCTTTAAAATAATTCAAACAGCCTATTCTGCTAATACGTAATGTATATACATAAATATAACATGAACACAACCCCGCCCATGTAAAATAAAAAGTTAGCTTTTCATTAGGTAATTTATGCAATGATGACATATGAAAGCAATTAAATATTGCTACAAGAAGTCCTTTACTTCGCCACTGTGAAAAAAGATAGGGGCATACATGCTTTATTGAGCTTGTTATATACAATGTGGATAATCAAACTACTATTTTATTCTAAAAATTACCAAGTTATCTCACCTGTTTCTAGGGGCATCCCTTGAGGGAGGGGCATAGAATGCTTCAACGGCAGCCAGTAGACGTTCACTGGGGGCCTGGGGAGGGGGGAGTCTGATGTCCTCAGGATCCAGGGGGTCATAATCAGTGGCTTCCAGCTGGGGAACAGAATAACAACTGTTTTAAACATGTTCTCTTACACTCAAACAAATACAAACTCTTCTACATCTATTTGCAAAGAAATTTTTGTAAAAAGGCTCTTCTCGATGGAATAAAAAGAGGTGTAACCCTAAAGGAGCCATTAGAAGAGGAGGGGGTAAATAATGTTTTAACAGTTCACTGGAGGCCTGGGGAGGGGGTAGTCCGATGTCCTCTGGGTCCAGGGGGTCATAGTCTGTGGCTTCCAGCTGGGAAACAGAATAACAACTGTTTTAAAACATGTTCTCTTACACTCAAACAAATACAAACTGTTCTATTTGCAAAGAAAATGCAAAAAAGGCTCTTCTTGATGGAATAAAAAAGAGGTCTAACCCTAAAGGAGCCACTAGAAGAGGAGGGGGTAAATAATGTTTTAACAGCAGCCAGTAGACGTTCACTGGGGGCCGTGGGAGCAGGTAGTCCGATGTCCTCTGGGTACAAGGGGCATAGTCTGTGGCTTTCAGCTGGGGAACAGAATAACAACTGTTTGGGACATGATCTCTTACACTCAAACAAATACAAATTATTATACATGTATTTGCAAACAAAATGCTCTTCTAGAAGAGTATTAGCATCAAATACAGAACTGCAATCTTTTTAGAAATAATACCTCATATGCTATATCTAATTAATTAGTTCTGACTAAAATTGTTTTGTCATGTTCTATATTCCACATTGAATAAATGTTCAAGTTATATTAGAATATTTGGTGAGTCCTGAAACCACACTATCCTGAATATGCTCTTCCTTTTGGAGATATGTCATTAGTAAGTAAGACGATACAAAGAAAAACATTTTTTTAAACCCAGTTCATTTGGGTAAAAATATTCAATGATGAATAGCAAAATCTTCCTGATTAGGAATGAAAATCATCAGTTTGAATAGTGGAGATATAAATGATGGGGAAAGAGTTTTCTTACCTTGACCAAGGGGGCCATGAGTCCAGCCGGCAGGTCGTAGTAAGGGACTTTGGGCATGAGGGAGGGGTCGTTAGGGTCCGGGGGAAGGGGCTGCTGGTTCATGTGGGGGATGGGCATAGGGGGGAAGTCCATTCCTGGCAGCATGTACCCTGGGGGAGGCTTGGAGAAGTCAAAGCCAGGTGGAATGTGGAAGTTGGGTGGCAGACCTATACATAGTGGGGGAAAAAAACAGTAATAAAAAGGTTTGATAAACAAACTTGTAGAATATCTTATTAAAAAAGGAACATAAACAAATTTCACCCCCAAAAATTACATACATCAATGTAGACCGAAAAAAATTACTTATTTGTTATCAATTTTCTTAAGAAATTTGGTTAATACAGTTCCAAACCTTTACATATCAAAGCCATTAATCAGTCCTCAAAATTAGCACAGGCCCCCTGGTCAGGGGCCACTCATAGTTAGCTGCCGGCCACCAAATTTCATTCATCCTAAATTCCACTGGCCCAAATGGCAACCTAAAATATCAGAATTGCTTTAATATGTTTGTCATAGTTTGGAAACACCAGATTCAGGTTTCGGGCCACTAGAATTGTTGAGATCGTTTTTACTTGTACTTACCCAACCTGGCCACAAGACAAAAAGTTAATTTCTAGCATTGCATTATCATAACCTCGATAAGCTTATTTTTGCTTTTGTTGTCCCCACCACTTAATTTTACTATTGTTTAGTTTGATGCACACACCAACTATTATATTTTTACCTGTATTTTACTGTGAATGTACACATGAAGTGTATTTCAAATTGTGGAAATAAAATGAACTGAACTGAAATTATTACTTTTTTTTTAAAAGTTGGGATGGGAAGAAAAATAAGTGTATAAAGGGCAGACTTACTTCCTGGAGGAAATGGTAGTGGCGGAGGAGGCATCGATGGGTTGAAGCCAGGCGGAGGGAATGCTGGAAACATCGACGGATCAATGGGAGGCATTCCTAGTTCATGATCAATAAACCACCAAACAAAACAAAGAATAATGGTCATTTTCTTAGTCCATGTACGCTCAAGTAAATCCATAAATACTTTTGAAATGAGAATAATAACAATTACATATTTCAATGCAAATGCACAAGTTAACAATTCATTCAATGTGGGAAATGGATGGGTCAATGGGAGGCATTCTTAGTTCAATTTCAATCAACCACCAAACAAAACAAAGAATAATTGTCATTTTCATCGTCCACACATTTAAGTGAAATCAAGTCACCCATATTTCTTACCAAATTAAGGACTTGTTACAGCAAAAATACAGTTTTTTACCAACTTAAGGACTTGTTACAGCAAAAAGCAGTTTTCTTACCAAATTAAGGACTTGTAACAGCAAAAAGCAGTTGTCTTACAAAGTCAGTGCAATGAGTTAGTAAATATTACTTTGCATTTCTGCTCATTACTCGGGCATATAACATCCATTTATCATGAATTTTTTTCAGTCATATTTGACATTTATCTAACATGGAATTTTCACACATTACTCAGTGGACATATCGGATTGCAACAATACACATTGTAACAACCATTCATCAATTTGTGCACGTACGTTAACAAAGTTACTAGATCCCTTTAATTAAAGGTTGTCATGTACGATTGCTCTCACCTGCTATTTGGGGAGGAAGGTTGCCAATTTGAGGTGGTAATCCTGAAAAGGAGAGAAATAAAAGAGACTCATTACTAACTTTTTTATTTTTTATTTGTGGACTACATTAAAATAATAAATCACAAGTATTCTTGAAATTCACTGTTAACTATGTAACCATTAAAAAATGTATTAACATGTTTGGCATAGAAGCTTGATGAGTGTTAGAGGTTATCTACTTTCATTGTTACTTTCTCATATTTGGATGGTTGGTAAGGGTGATATCTCATTTATTTATTGATCAATTACTTCATTAAAGAAAACATGTACATGGTATCAAAATAAAGTTTTATACACTCAATGACTCAAGGCGTAGCTATGCTATATTGTATACCTGGTGGCAGTGCCTGCATGCCTGTTGCCAACGTGTCAGTCCCTGCTACCAGCCCCTGGGCCATGGACGCCACCACAGCAGCCCCCTGGCCATCTACAGCGGTAACACTGGAGTAGCCTGCCGGCACTGGCTGCTGCCCTATCACTGGCACTGTGTAGGATGTCGCTACCTGGAAGGAAATTAATTAATTCAATTTAAAGTCAATTCATTTCAATTCAATTCCAGCACTTAAGAGCCTTAAACCTTTGAAGAGTTACTCTCCCCAAAAGCATTAACGCTGTCCTGGAGAGGGGTGTGCTGTGTTGCATGCTGTTGGTAACGTGATGGTGATGGTTCTCTGTGCACTATATAAAGTGTGCAAGGTGCAGTGTGCAGGTGGTGCAGGAGTGTCCCTCTTTTACACATCTATAGGGGCAGCAGGGCGGGCCATAATCTATATGGCGGGTAATGTATTGGCTGAGACAGTGTTGCTTATGACACGGACTGCTCTGGAAAACATGCAGAGTGTTGTAGTCTGGTGATGCCTGTGACGAGTCAGATTTCAGGTGACAGAGAGATTTGAGCAAGTTTGTGGTGTATCTTGAGAAGGGGCTAATAAACCAGCTAGACAAAACTAATTATCAGTATGATTATTACCTGTGGCGCAGCAGAGGACTGCGTGGTGGCGGATGGAGGTTGCTGTGCCTGTAGGGCCTGTTGCTGGTACTGCTGCTGCTGCTGGCGCATGTGAACCACATAGTCGTTGTGCTGTCTCTCTAGACTGCTGATCTGTGACTGGTTGGCAACCTGCAGCTGTCGGATGGCCTCACCATTCTCTGTGATCTGGGACGCCTACAGGTATAACATAATGGTAGAGTAATGGTACAGTGATGGTAAAGTCAATGTCAAGTAATGGTAAAGCGATGATGAAATCAAGGTAAATACATACTAAATCATATATTTCTGGCAGAGCTCTGCTAAAGTAAGTTTTGTACAGCAACGGTAGAGTAATGGTACAATAATGGAAAAATTAAATGCTGAATTACTGATAGAGTACTGACAACTCAATGGTAAAGCAATTTAGCAACATAATTATTAGCAGACAATTGCTGCTGCTACTGCTGAGCTTGTTGCTGGCAAAAAATGACTTTGTTTTTGAGAAAATTAACGAGATATGAGAAACAATCTGCGCCTTTGCTGAATCCCACAAAGTGCCACTGGGCATTCAAAGAGTGAACTTACCTGATATAATGAGAGTGACTCAGATGGTTGTTTCAGTTTCTCCTTCACACTGCCGTCAAAGTAATTGTTGGTTTCCCAAAGTTTCAGCACCTACAATGGAAAATAATATACAAAATTAAGGTTATGAACAATTACAATGTTTTTCATATTCTTCATCATAATATTAATTCTGTTAGTATGGAATATTATGAGCAAACTAATCACTGATAAGCACATTTTCAATAGAACTATCCCTTACTTACAGCTTCTATTAACCATGCTCTCCAGGGAGTGGAGATGGTGCACACAATGTGTACAGACTGGCATTGTATCCTAAGACTAGGGTAAATACTAGTGTAAAGCACTTAGAGATGATTATTGTATCCTAATAGGTGCTAAATAAATCAACCTATTATTATTTCCATGTTGTATGACTTCTTAATTGATTCTCAATTGATTCTCATGTCATATAAGTACAAGAAGCAAATATCCATCAGTGAAGAAATAAACAGGGGACCTTGTCACATTAGTCCCTTTAAACGTGTCATATTCACTGGCTTGTTCACTAAAAATATATGATCAAGCACAAATTAAAGGGATCTTGTAACTTTGTTGTCATTTGCCAAAACTGGCAAATGGTTGATAAAATGTGTACTTCTGTGATCCGAGTGTGAAAATTCCATGGTAAATTAATGTCCTATGACCAAGTAATGAGCGAAATGTAAAATGCATAGTGAACTTTTCGCACTGACTTTGTACACAGTTATAATTATCCAGTAGATAATTATAAATCTGAACACTTCAATCACACATATCTGTATAACGGAAGAGAAATTTGGAAAACTGAAAGCTGTTCCATGCTTCTATTGGTAATACAAATACAATCAGGTATGTGAGAACAGCTGAAGTTCCAAGTAAGTTTTGAAAATGTTGAGGATTTTGACAATTATGTTACTAGATCTAGGCACCCACCTTTTCCAGTTTTCCTTTCTGATCGCCATCAGCCACAGCGTGTGTTGAACAGAAGATAGGCACCACAACCTCCTCTAGAGACTTCAACAAATCATTTGCGTTCCGTCTCGTACTGAAAAATAACAAGTTTGAAATTGATCCTTCAACCTTTTTTCAAGATATCGCGAGAACCAAAACAGCCAACACCCCTAACACATGATGGCCAGTATTCTACTAAATTAGTCTGGCCTAAAGTGCTAACTAAGTGTCGACTAACCGCCGACTAAGTTGATAACTTTAGTCCGGACTAACATTTTGTATTCTGGTAGGTCTGTTTATGACTTTAAGCCAGCCTAAAGTGATACGTTTGCAGGTTTAACTAATCTGAGGTGTGGACTAATGTGTGGATTAGTTAGTCCAAGGTTATCAACTTAGTCCAGCCTAAATTGATAAATTTAGTAGAATACCGCCCAATGCCTCTGGCCATAAGATTTTCCTAATAGTTTCCTCTCTGAATGTCATCAGCCACAGCATGAGTAAGACAGGAGATTGCCCTGACATCCTCCCCTAGAGTCTTCAGCCGATCCTGCGCATTCTGTCTCATACTACAAATATCAGTAAATATATGTGACCGGCTAAAGCAAAACCCTGCACTTGTCGGTAAAAATCAAAATGTAGATTTTCATACCATTAGAAAGGCCTCATCACAAGCTTTCATTTGATGCTTTGTTCTAACAAATTGGTCAATAATTGGCGAAGATAGGATTGTTTCAATTAAACAATCATAAGTCTTTTACACACATTATGTGAACTTAAAATGCCCATTTCTCCAAGACATGACTTACCGACAAGTGCATGGTTTTGCTATAGCCGGTCACTTATGGTATATTATAATAATATTAATGAATCAGTAAGGTCAAACAGTATACAGAGAAAAAAAATTGTCCATTCATTTTGGTTGACAGGATAAGTCAGGGTAAGTGAAATGTAATATTAATACCTTTCCAGTAGCCTGAACAACATTTTTTTAATGAATTGTTGCTATCACAATATCAACGCTAGTGTTTTTGCAAATTTAGCTCATAGCACTATTTTCCATGTTGAGTTTGGCATTAGTAAGGATCTGGTATTACCCTCAAAACGAGCAATATTCACTCCTACTCTATACAGGGTGCCCCCCAAAAAACGGAACAGGGCACTTCCCAAAATAAAGTAACAAAATTATTATGTCCATCGGATAGGATGTCTTTTCCAATGAAAAACGATCCCAAGAACAGTCATTTTGGTCATGTAGTTTTTGTTTTAGGGTGCTGTGAGTGACACCATGTTAGGTTCCCATTTTTGTCAATTTTTACTAAGTCAGTGCTTGATAAATCGCACTTACTGCCCGTCATATCGTCAAACAACAAGCAATACGCACGCCATTGTTAGTGTGCATTCAGCTGTGTGCCGGGAGAATGAGCATAGTTGTTCGATGCTATGACGGGCAGGAAGTGCGATTTATCAGGCACTGACTTGGTAAAAATTGACAAAATTGGGAACCTGACATAGCGCCCTAAAACAAGAACTACACAACAAAAATGACTGTTCTTGGTATCATTTTTCATTGGAAAATACACACTATCCGAAGGACATAATAATTGTGTTAAAGGGAGAGATCCACTTTTGCAAGCCAAAATTCAAAAGTTGCGAGGTTATTGTCTTATATGAAAGAAAATATCATTTAATAGCATGCCTGAACAAATTAGGGCTTGAAATCTCTTTTTCGTGGAGTTATAGACCTAAAACTGAATAAATGAGGGACGTCGGTTAATTAGGTACATACGTATTTTCGGCCGTTGAGTAAGTTCGTACATAGATTTCACGGAGTGCCATATCGGTATGCATGACCCCTACGTGACCCTCGCTAGCTACGTGACCTGCGCATAAGTACTAATGTGTGAGCGTTTACCAAGCAAAATACTCAAACATCGCTTAAACTGACTACATGTAATTATATATTCTTTCTTTTTGAGATCTTTTTCCGTGACATACGTTAACAAAGATCGGCTTCACAATACCTTTACGAGAATTAGTACTATATTGTTGTAATATTATGCTAAATCAGTTGAACTCCTTTATTGACCGATATATAGTTTAAATGGAGGGACGCATTCGTTTTTCATTCGTAGAATCCAAATTAGAGGGCTGTTCGCTCTGATTTTTTTTTTGCGTGTTACATTGATCCCCATCCGTCAACTGAAAGCTGTTCAGACGTTTTGTAAAAGTGGACCTGTCCCTTTAATATATTTTGAGAACTGCCCCGTTCCGTTTTTTGGGGGGCCACCCTGTATAAAAGAACCAATTAATGGCTCTCACACTTGGACAGTTTTACATCAGATTGATGGAAGAGCGAATAGGAAGCTGTCTTACCAATGATATAGGACATCGTTGATAAGGTAGATGATGTGGAGTTTGGCATTGAAGGGAGCAGCTTTAGCCAGGATCTGGTGCAGAAGGTACTTGGCAACCAGCGCACAGTGCTTGGCCGTCTTTGACGAGTTGAAGATCCATTGTTTTCCATTCTAAAAAAAAAAAAAAGAAATAGAGATCGTTCGATATACAAATATGAGGAGACATTCCACCTGTGACATGTCGCTTGTGACATTTGAGTTTGATACACAAAATTAAAATTTTGGTATTTGAATAATGTAGTAAATAATGTTCATAATTGTCAACTATTACATCTCTAGCTAAATCACATATCACAAAACATATCAACAACTGCAGAGCTAACATATTTTTAAAACCGAGCCTTAGATTTCTTTGGCAAATAACATGGTATATTTATATTAAGCTCAATGTAAACAAGTCTCTAAGCACTTTCAACAAGGAAGAGAAGTATACAGATCAGCATGAAAATAGATATGTTCCTACTTCCCACAATGGATGATTGGTAGTGTTATTTATTTTAAATACATTTTTTTTTTTTTACATTTTAGTAAATCAATCAAAGAGAGTTCTTGATTCAGTTTAGCAGAGCATTCAAAAGATATGGTCGAATGTTCAAAAGAGAAGCTTTGTTTTTTATACCGGTATTCAATTTTTTGATACTCACTGAAATAGCATCTTTGGTACAGGCATCAATGATGGCTTGAAGTCTGGTATCCAATTCTGACAGGTTAACATCGAGATCTGAAGCTAAGTTGACCACGGAGCCTTCTCTCGCATTTACTATGATGCCCTCGATTTGCTCCTGTTTTCAAAAAGAAAATATCAAAGACAAATGTTAAATGCCAGTGCTGTAGATGAAAATATATATTTTGATTATCTCTTATTGTAAAGCAAATTACCAATAATTGTTAAAAATGAGCAATTTATAGTGGTTACCAACAAAAATTTGCAACAAGTCATCAATTTGAAGTTTTTTTTTTTTTAATAAGATGAACAGGACTGTGTGTGTTCTTTCTAATTTTCTTAAGATTATTATTCTACAATTGTAATCTTCTTGAACACCTCCCATATCATGTTTGTTTGACTGTCTGAAAACCATGTGACCCTTGCAAAATATAACATTAAACCATTGTAATCTTCTTATGGCAGTCCACATTAATCGATTAGCAGACATTTCAATTTGTTATGACTAAAAAAAAAACTATTTACTGGCCCTTAAATTAGATCCTGGAAATTTGTAGCCCCCGAAATGATAAAAGCAGCCCCCGGAAGTTGGAAAAGTAGCCCCCGAAATCTTCCATAAAAATTAGATAGGGAGCGCCCAAAATAAAAATATTAATTACATGTGTAATACTTACATTCTGGTGTTGCTCCAGGACCTCCTTCTGCTTGCCCAGGTTCTCCTCGCTCTGTCTGATCTGCTCCTCGATCTGAGCGATCTGTTCCTCTAACTGCTGCTGCTGCTGGATCTGAGGCTGCCAGGGGGCGGACTGGATGGACTGCTGTGTGATCACATCCTGGATAATAGCTTGCTGCTCCGCTAACTTCTCCTTCTGCTGCTGAATAGCTGCAAAGAATACAAAACAATGAACTCTCTTATTGGGGAATTATGATTGCAACATTGTAATATAACTGTTGTTGCATGTTAGGCTGCCATGGTGCGGACTGAATGGACTGCTGTGTGATTACATCCTGGATAATGGCTTGCTGCTCAGCTAACTTCTCCTTCTGCTGCTGAATAGCTGCAAAGAATTAAAAAATAATTAATCTTTTATTAGAGAATATAAACAAACAAAAATATTTCTCTAGAGTTGCTGAATCTGGGGCTGCCAGGGGGCGGACTGGATGGACTGCTGTGTGATTACATCCTGGATAATGGCTTGCTGCTCAGCTAGCTTCTCCTTCTGCTGCTGAATAGCTGCAAAGAATAACAAACAATTAATCTTTTATTGGAGAGTATGACAAAACAAATATTTCTCTAAAGTTGCTGAATCTGGGGCTGCCATGGGGGCGGACTGGAGTTATATGATCACATCCTAAATAATGTTTTTCTGCTCAGCCAACATCCCCTTCTGCCGCTGAATAGCTGGAATGTAGTCAATGAATCAATGAAATCTCTAATTGGGGAATATGAAGGCAATATCTGTTGAGAAGTCAATTTTTGGCTGATGTTTTTACTGAAGTTTTATCTGAATATCTGAATAAATGAAATTAAATTTAACGACTATAATTATAATTATGTTTATATAATTGATGGCAAAGATTCTGTTTAGGATCTGGGCTTTTGTAATACAATTTAAATCTTTGTGAGCCAAAATTCATGCCCAAAATTCCATCACTGAAATGTACAAACTACAACTGACTTATAATTTATTAACATTCTTGTTTTATTTCATTATTTTGTCTTTTAATATTTGGTCCATTCAAGTAGACCTGTACGAATAGACTGACAAAATATTGAATAAATTATTTTTTTCAACATAAATATACTTACATCGTTGTTCCAATGCCACTTTATACGAGTAGTAGTCGTAGTAATCCCCTCCAAATAAGAAACCAAACTTTGGATTATCCTTCTGCTTTTCCTTTGTCATAGATTCAAAGTCAGTTCCATTGCGGGCCACAAAGTTTGCCAACTTGTCAATGATGTTTTGCAGATCTATATCTGTTGTGAAAGAAGGGATCAACATGATACAATGAAATATTTTGAAATTGATTTTAAACACTTATTCAGATGAGACAAAGATATACCAAGTCTAAGCAAACCAATTGTGGATTTATGGATTAAGCCGAAAAAATGTTTTGGTCAAATATTTGGCATTCTCTCTACGATGATGTGCCCACTGAATGGCTATATCTTACAGAACAGGTTGCATTGCATAGATAGCACATCCATTCTTTTAGTCATGCCATTGTGTAGGCATGTCTTGCCTTGCCCTTGTTGACGTAGAGAAAGTACAAACAGTTATTTGAAATTGAAGTTATCTGCATCATAATAAAAAATAACATAAATTAAATTAAATTATTTTAAGGGTTATAAATTATACTTTACTCTGTATAATGACAATACTGGTACAAATGGATATGGAGAGTATAACTTCTGATTTAATTACAAGTACAAAACTGGATTTAAACATGAAGCGTATCCGATTTCTACAACGGTCAACGCCAGGCATATCCGAATTCTCACACGTCTACATTTGCGAGTTTTATTATTCGAGCATAACGTATATTTTCACTTTTATTGACAATAATTTGACCAAGAACAAATAAGGAAAATACTCGTTACCTGCTGGTGGTGTTGGAATACCATCCATTATATCATTGGGCAGATGTGACAATCGACTTTAAATCTTCGTAAACAAGCGACAAAACCCACCACAGCTCAGTACAGATACGCGGTTCGCATATGCATGATCAGTACAGTGCATGCTTTGCATGCAAAGCGCATAGCCGAGCTTCAGTGCTTCCACATAGAAAAAATATAAAATAATTTAAAAGCTTCTTAAATACGTTTGGCTATGCGAGTAAATATTTCCTAAAATGCTTTAAAATTTCAAACAAAAGTGGAAACATTCAGGTTTTTCCTAAGCAATGATTAAACAATTTGAAATGTAAATGTTGAAAATTAAATAAATAACAAGGTTTGTATCAAATCAAAAATATGGTTAAATAGATGTAAATATTTCTGATCCAGAATAAATAGAAAACAATGTTTAAAATAATAAATAATTGAAATATAACAACAAAGATAGGACAGTTGGGTAAATTGAGAAAATGGCAGCTTCCATCAGAGCGACCGTGTCTCGAATCGCTTCGGTGAAACAGCATTTTACCGTCCCTGAACGGTTAAAGAAAGGACTCCCAAAGAAAATTGGTGAGAAAATAAGTTGCTACCAAATGATCAGAAGAGATGTCCATGCGCTCTTCCATTATTATAGAAAGATCTGGTTTGAAAGACCGTTTGAAAGCGGGCGACAAACATGCGGGGTGCATTTTCTGACGCAACCTACGCCAGCGCTCTGGCGGGGCTTCTGTGCACCTTTCCGTTGCCCCACGCCCACATCAAGCATTGGCTTTATTTTTTTTGGTCTTAGTTTTTACAATTTTCATGTTGGAACTTTTGTTATTGCAATTTGAACAAATATAACTTAAAATGATCAAATACCCGAACATGTCGTTGTTTTTTTTTATAATGATTTTCAGTGCATTTCAACGAAGATAATTCAAATCCCGAAACTCGAAAGGTGAATTTTTTTTTTTTTTTTTAATAGTTGTTACTCAAATTTGTTGTCCATTAACATTAAGAGAAAGATGCACTAAAAACTAACTGTTTAATTGATAATAATTCCTTCTTGTATTTGTTTGTTTCGGCCATTGTTGACCTGCAACCAATTGTCATCTGGTCAACTGCTTGAGCAATTGAGAGGATCAAAAAAATGTGCAACTTCAAGTTGAAGTTAGGGCTACTCCTAGTCCTACACGTACAAAGTGACAGAATAATCAGCAAGTTGATTGTGGTTGCTACCCAGGAAGAAGAAGAAGTGTTCCAATAACTTGTCAAATTTAAACAAAATCACTTTGAGCTCAGTTTCACATGTCTCTTTTACCTAGTAACAGAAGTATGAAATGAGTTAATTTTTCAAGTCTCTCCCTAATAATTGAGATATTTATGATTTAATTAAAAAGTGTTTAACAGTTGAACACTTTTTGGTTGTCCATGAAATATTGCATCTTTATTTTGAAAATTTCACACAATATTCAGAAGAAATGTACAATGATACTGGTGATTGAAGTCTCTAATATCATTTTTGGAAAGACTGAAGTAACAGATCACTTTAATATTGATGCTTCAAAATGGTAAATTGCGGTATCTTTAGAAAGGATTACTATGTCTATAGTCTATACATTTCAGTGATAAAACTAAATTTGAATTTAAAATCAATATAGATTGCTTTAAGTTGCATGATTGATATTGATTTGCAAAGTATCAGTTATTACTTTTCATTATAACTGTACAGTACAGTGAAAGTATCGATCTGTGATAAATATCTTTTGCATCCTGTTTTCCTCTACTTCATCCAGGTGTTTTCCTGGAGGGCTTGTACAGTGACTACAAGGCAGCCACTGTAGATGTGATCAACGACATCAAAGAGCGTCCAGGGAAGGCGGGGCTCTATGTAACACTCTTGGGCTTGACAGGTGTATTGTGGAATCGCGCTCCTGACGAGGAAGACTTCGAACGAGACCTCGTGGAAGCAAGCAACGACCTGCTGCTCCTGAGCAACACGACGAGGAACCCAGACGCCGACAACCACGTCCAGAGACTGCTGGCCCTGAGGAATGCTGGCGTACTTTGCTACATGAGCCTCGGAGTCTTCTCCATCGTCTGGGAGGACAACTACGATCGGAGAGTCGCATCGTACAACGCCAAATGCGACTACCTGAAAGTGTCTTGGAGGGCGTTGCCCGATCGGGTTAGAGATGTTGGGTTCCTTGGACAGTGGTGGTACATCAGGCAAGCCATGATGGAGTTTGACATCAACTATCTAGATCTTGGGAAGGAACCGATCAATTTCCAGACTCCATCGTACTCTGATGCCCTCAAGCAAATCTGTTACTTTCATTACACAGACTGCTGAAGCTTTCTCGTTATTTATCAACATTAACTCATTTAATACCAGAGGTGCAACTGCCTTATTGACGGTATTTCGGTATTGTAGTGTTATGGTGCAGATTTGCATCATTATCAGCACAGGCAGAGTTTTAGAAAGTAGGCGGGCACTTCATTTGTCATCGTGGCATTGAATGAACGAAAGGCTTGGACACTTCTGGAAATCATTAGAGTGTGGAGGAATTGTGATCTTAGCCTGACGAATCACAAAATGTAGTAAAGGTATTGGACGTGCCAATCTTGTTGCACTAGAAAGTGGACTTCTGAAGATCTTAGTTTACTTTCTGATGTGCCGATTGTAACCCGAGTCATCTCGGTATTGTAAAAATGACAAAATTATCTGACTCATTTTTATAGGTTAATTATGCTTTCTTGTGGAAATGCAGCTATTACTGTGTTGATCTCATTTTACAGACTTGTGATTTATCATGACAAATACTCAGTGTACAGTTTTTACAGTGTACATGTATACTGTTCAGGCAATTGTTATTCCAGGGGGCTGAGGTCATTTTGCCCGAATAGCATTATTCTTGACTCAAAAATGTGTTTTTTAAAAATGAGATGGGTTTGGCCGGTTATCCCAAAATGAGCTGAGTTTAAACCATAATCTGTTATGATTATTTATGTCATTATCGTCACAAGTACGAGGTGATATTTCCTGAATAGACTTGGTATTTTGAAATTCAGTGGGGGGGGGAGGGGGACTGTAGTCCCTGCCTTGTATGCCTATAAGTAAGCAGTCATTAATGGTGAAACTGATTTCCATAGACACATATCTATCTGATTACCCTAAATTATGCTTTAAAGTTTTTGTTCTTCAATTCCCTGAAAGTGGAGTTGTAAAGTCATGTTTTGTCATACACATCAAAGTATTGTTGGAGTACATATGTAAAGATGATAAAATATCAACTATTCTGTACATGTCCAAAAATATTTTACAGTGGTAAATACAGAATGTGCTAATGACCAATAATGACCTAATGCTTGCCATATCTTGTTTGACATATCAATAATGTATGAGACCTGCACTTTGTTGTAATTGTATGAAGATGAAATTGGACGAATGAATGCCCATTACATGCAACAGATGAACAAATATCTCATTACTATGGTTGTCATGAAATATATCTGTAATAGAACAGGACTCGTTGTAGAAAGGGTTGCAATTAATTGCAAGTCAGAAAAATATGCACATTTGAACCAATCAGATTTGTGCATTTAGTCATATGATCTGACTTGCAATTAATTCGGCTTTACAATATTGATTGCAACTCTTTCTGCAATGGGGCCCAGTTCACTCGCATATAACAAAGGACGTTCTGGCCACCTGATAGCTTGGCTGAGGTTTGTCTGACATAGCAGCACTAATGAATGCACCCATGAAGTTGAATTTCAAGTGTTGTATTATTTTGATGTATTAGAGGCAGGTCATTTGAATACTTCAGGCTTGTCTCCAGTTTGGCGGGCAAGGAATTAGCATAACTTTCAAAATGTAATAGCGAACCGTTCTATTATTCAAACAGAAGTATTAGTGAGTTGAGTCACCAAATCTCCATGAAATAATCTAAAGCTGGTCTTCCACATGTCGACTTCTGCTATTTCATGGCACAAAACATGATGCAACTTCCGATCTCCAGCATCGCAAAAAAAAACTTGCATTGTGTGAGAAGTCTCGGCCCAAACCGCTAAAACTGGTTTGAAGGGCCCTAACTGCAGTTTCACAGTTTTGAACATATTAAAATTTTTGGATATTTGCAGTAGGGTGTTTCACTAACACTGAATTTAATTTTTAGCATTGATTTTTAGTAACAATCATCCTATTGAATCAATGTTAAAATTGATTCTTAGTGTTAATGAAACACCCCGAGGACAGTAATTGCAACCTGTCTCTTGCAATATAAATTGCACCTTGTGGCAAGCTTTCATTCTCCTCTTGGGAGACCTCTGAATTGTTTGCTGGACTAGGCTTCAGTCACCCGATCGTTGAATATATCATATATATCATGAAAACATATAATATGTTTACACAAATTGGCTCAGAAAAATGATAAATGCTGCTATGATATAACAATTATTTTGAGTTGTAAACGAGAGTATTTAATGTTCCTACAATAAAACCATGGAACTATTGAATTTTGTCACATTTTGTATATTATTTTATCGTGGTTCACATAATCAAGAGATAAACTTATGAAAATGTGCTGTTTTCAAGCACTTTTTCTCTCTTCAATACACGATTTGCTGAACAGATTTACTACACAAATCATATATCATACTATCATCTTTATTTCATAATTTCACAAATTAAATTGCATGAGGAAAATGGTAGAACATATGTAGGATACACGGATGGCTGCAGTCAACAACATGAAAACTAATTTACAGTGAAATCTTGCTCAGGACCATGAAAAAAACCAAGTAATTTCAGATATCTTGTTATACAGTAATGTACATGTACGTAAACTAGACACTAACTGTCATTATATTTGCAGTGCATAAGTGCAACTACTCTGGTGTGGTCCAAAGGATGGAGCCCCAGAAGCTTTTACAATTGTAGCTACTCAAAGCCCGGAGGTGGGGGCGGGGGGGGGGGGGGGGGGGGGCTCCACCTTGCAAGAGTGAATGGGGAGTGACCACAATAGATTGATGGGATGTTTTACCCTCTGAATATATAGTGTTTGTATGTGCGTGTATTTTTGTGCGAATGTTTGTGTGTGTGTATGCATATCCATGTATGTGCGAGTGCAATGTGTGTGTTTTGTTTTTAATGAATTGTGTGCATATTTCCTCCATGCATCTAGTAAATACAAACTATCAATAACAAATCAAAAGTGAAAATATGCTTTATCATGAGGGGGAGAAAAAAACAGTTCTGATGGAAAAAAAAAATTTAATAATAATATGAACATTTATATAGCGCAGCTACTATAAATATATACTCTACTGCGCTTAAATAATTATTAAATTATTATTCCCCCATGGTCATCAGGTACATTTCAAACCCACACAATGATATCGCATACTTTCTCAACTCCCCGGGGAGCATACTAGCCGTGCTGCCACTGATGATGGCGCAAAGGCTAATTAACACCCGACCATGGGTACCCATTTATACACCTGGGTAAAGAGCAGCAATTGTGGAATTTAATTGTCTTGCTGAAGGGACAAACGCAGTGGGCCTACACAGGGGTTCGAACTTGGGATCTCACGATCGGAAAGCCCACACTTTTCCAATCTTGCCACACCACGCCCACAAGAAAACATGATTTTAAAAACCAGAAGTCCTTATTGAGTGTAATCCTTCCTGTAGTAAATACTGGTACCTTTTCAATCTTCTTTTTCATAACTTATGACATCATAAAGTACTTTCCCATTTAAGTCTTCTTTTTGTATCCGACTTAAAAAGTTATCCATCCAAGCATTGTGTGATGCATTAATTGTAGGATAATACATGTATATTCAAGACACTACATTTTACCCCACTTTCCCAATTGCCCGGGCAAGATTAATTTGGAGTCAGTTGCCCAACAAGCGCAAGTAAAATTGATGCAAATTATATGAGAAGAAAATATTTGAGTAAAATGCAACAATGATTGACAACTTTTTTTTTTATTGTAAATCACTTTGTATCTCTTGAATGTATTCCATGACGAGAATGAATTGCATTGAATGCTTTTTTCCAATGGTTATTTTCGATTTTGTTGGAAGCTTAGTAGTTATTTAAGACAATCATGCCATTTTCCTATACAGGGTGCCCCATCCCCCCCCCCCCCCCCCCCCACCCCTGTCTGAGTGACACCATGTCAGGTTCCCATTTTTGTCAATTGTTAGTGTGCATTCAGCTGTGTGCGCGAGAAGGGGCATAGTTGTTCGATGCTATGACGGGGCAGATAGTGCGATTTATCAGGCACTGACTTGGGGAACCTGACATAGTGTCACTCAGAGCGCCCTAAAACAAAAACTACACGACCAAAAGTACTGTTCTTGGTTTCGTTTTTCATTGGAAAAGACACCCTATCCGATGGACATATTGATGTCTGTCATTTAATTGTAAATTATATTATTGGGGGCCTTAGATACAGCTGATGCTGCTTCTCAGAGGTCCCGACTATGTTTTGTATATATGTACATTGATTTTGTAACATTTAAAAAATGTTTTACTTTGCTGAACAAATCCGAATTGAAATGTAACAGATCACGGGATGATAGGGGATATCCCCCCCCCCCCCCCCCCCCCCCCCCCACCACACACGCACACACACACACACACAAAACGCACGCACACACACACACACAAACACACACACACACGCGCACACACACTCATACACACACAATATTCGAGATGGGGTGGCTTGGATATTTCCCCAAGATTTGGGGTTGAACATTATAAAAGAGCATTAAAATAAAAGGATTTAACCCCTTACAATAAGAAACTGACGCACGAAAATAATTTATAATTTTCAATTAAATTAATTTTAAAAGAAAAGGCTTCTACAACCTTTGATGGGCCTTTGATGCAGACTCGGTGAATGAAAAACATTGTTATAAACCTTTCAGCAAAAGGATTAGGCAGATTTGGATAAACCAATCAAGCGTAATGATTTTGTCCAATCTTTGACCCAAACCTTGTATGCTGCCCTCTTAGGGTGGGCCCTCAGCTAAATGTCTAAAACTAAAAAAAACATCTTGCTGTATAGATTGTTCTGTTGTGGAATCACAGATTCTGGCAGAGCGCCATCTAGAGGGGGTGGCAAACACAAATTGGCATGGACCTGTAATCAAGACAAATCCAAATTTGCTCAAATTGTTACTGTTGATCATGAGTTTCTAAAATTGCTGCCCTTTCGATCATGACATTCGCTAAATCATTGCACTGACTTTGTACACAGTTGAACGTCTCCACTAGAGTACTTTCAAATTCGAACGCTTCAATGATATCTTGTTATTTCTATAACGAAAGAGAATATTGGAAAAAAAGAACATGTTCCGACCAAGCTTCTATTGGTAATACGATGTGAGAATCGTTAGAGTTTTAGTAAGTTTTGTGGATTTTGACAATGTTACTAGATCCCTTTAAGCATGGAAAGTCTGATAATTAACAGTTTTCAATGACACTACTTAAGTTTCAGTTACACAAGTTCAGTTTTGAAGAACATTTATTACCCAACTTGTTTCCGGAGCAGAGCCCCTGAGCCCCTGACCCCCGGTTAGGCCATTTGACCGTCCCCATGTATACCCACTCTGCGGACTTCTCGCCACACCAAATATAATAAGCTATGAATAGATTTACTATACAGTAATTGTATCCCATGTGAACACACATCTTTATTTTTTAAGTGTCCGTAATCAAACACTCTTTCATTGCTCTGTCCCGCTGGATCGAATGCAAACGGGAAGCTATCGCTACCTTATAATACAGTTGTGTATATACAATTTCCTTATGTATCAATTTCGAGCATGGTGGGGTAATAAGTGATAGTTTGTAATGTTCCCGTTATGGTGCAGGTTTGGTTTCTCCATATAATAATCGTTTCACCCACATTATCCGCTGCGTTCTAACAAATATTTCAAAATTAATCTTTTTACTCCACCATAATTATAATTTTGATACATAATTTGTCTTTTTATACGATCCTTCCCTCCCCATATAAAATCAAACGATATTTTCTCCACTTCTATATAAACCCATAGGGGAACAACAAGGAGAGATGAAACATAATTCAACTTTGTTAATGCATACGTTTTCAATAAATGTATTTTACCCATAATAGTCCAATCCCGTTGTTTCCATTCCACCAACCTAGAAGCTTTTTAATTTTACTTAATACTTCTATGTAATTTAAATCCGTCTTTTAATCTAAAATCAACCGAGAAATTAACACCTACATTTTTTACTTCCTTAACAAATTGTCCAAATAAAGCCCAGCTGGTTTCCCAGTTTCCTCACCCATATACATAAAATGTGTCTTTTCCTTATTAACTTTCAAACCACTTACTTTTCAAATTCTTCAAATATATATTGCAACTTCTTATGGAGTCTAAATCTTTCAAAAAATGGTCATATCATCTGCATACAATACTTGTCTTATTTCATGCTCCCCAAAATGTATCCCTTTAATTATGTTGTCCCTCCTTACTTCATTTGCCAATAATTATATTACAACCAAAAACACATAGGGCGACAATGGATCACCTTGTCTGACCCCCATTTCTATATCAAAATACCAGTGGAATAACCCCATTCATAATACTACTTATATCATTATATAATATCTTCACCCAAGAACAAAACGAATCACCAAAACCAAAACAATGTTAGCACTTTCAATAAATATTGATGGGATACACCGGCACACACACACACACACACACACACACACACACACACACACACACACACACACACCACACCAGCGAAAACATTAATATTTTATTTTGGGGGCTCCTTTTTGGGGGCTACTTTTCCAACTTTCGGGGGCTACTTTTATCATCTCGGGGGCTACAAATTTCCGGGCTCTTTTTCGAATTTCAGGGGCTACTATTAAGCTCTAATGCTGTAAGTGATCATCTTATAAGCATTTGATCACGATCCAAACTAAAAATCCAAAAAAAACATCCCCCAAATCCCAAAAATTAAAAAAATTAAAAAAAATAAATTACAAAAATCTTTTTTCGGGGGCTACTTTTTTTTCCGGGGCTCTTTTGGGCATTTCGGGGGAGAATTCGCCTGCCGCCCCCGTGTATTTTTTTTCGCTGACACACACACACAATAATCGAGGTGGGGTGGCTTGGATTATTCCCCCAAGATTTTGGGTTGAACATTATAAAAGATGCATTAAAATAAAAGGATTTAACCCCTACAATAAATTTTATAAGAAACTGACGCATTTCAATTAAATTAATTTCAAAGAAAAGCTTCTACAACTTTTGATGCAGACTGGGTGAATGAAAAACATTTGTTATAAACATTTCAGCGAAAGATTAGGCAGATTTGGATAAACCAATCAAGCGTATAGATTTGTCCAATCTTTGACCCAAACCTTGTATGCTGCCCTCTTAGGGTGGCCCTCAGCTAAATGACTGTCTAAAACTAAACATTCATGAAAACCATCTTGCTGGAACAGTCTGTTGATTGTGCATGCAGTTACGACAGAATCTGCTCATCAAGGGTCTTTTGATAGCCAAGAAGAATATAAATGTGAAAATCTACGTACAAGCCAGCAGAAGATTCTTCTGTTGTGGAATCACAGATTCTGGCAGAGCGCCATCTACATGATCTAGAGGGGGTGGCAAACACAAATTGGCATACCTGTAATCAAGACAAATCCAAATTTGCTCAAATTGTTACTGTTCGGTTTCTAAAATTGCTGCCCTTTCGATCATGACATTCGCTAAATCATTGCACTGACTTTGTACACAGTTGAACGTCTCCACTAGAGTCTTTCAAATCCGAACGCTTCAATGATATCTTGTTATTTCCTTATAACGAAGAGAATATTGGAAAACCGAATGTTCCAAGCTTCTATTGGTAATACGATGTGAGAATCGTTAGAGTTTTAGTAGGTTTTGTGGATTTTGACAATGTTACTAGATCCCTTTAAGCATGGAAGTCTGATAATTAACAGTTTTCAATGACACTACTTAAGTTTCAGTTACAAAAGTTCAGTTTTGAAAGAGCATTTATTACCCAACTTGTTTCCGGGAGCAGAGCCCCTGGACCCCCGGTTAGGCCATTTGACCGTCCCCATGTATACCCACTCTGCGGACTTCTCGCCACACCAAATATAATAAACTATGAATAGATTTACTATACAGTAATTGTATCCCATGTGAACACACATCTTTATTTTTTAAGTGTCCGTAATCAAACACTCTTTCATTGCTCTGTCCGCTGGATCGAATGCAAACGGAAGCTATCGCTACCTTATAATACAGTTGTGTATATACAATTTCCTTATGTATCAATTTCGAGCATGGTGGGGTAATAAGTGATAGTTTGTAATGTTCCCGTTATGGTGCAGGTTTTGGTTACTAAAATTCATTTTCCCAAACACCCTATTCAAACTTTTCCATATTATAACCATACAAACATAGAATCCATAATTACCCAGGACGAAATTCCAGTTAAAATTCTAATTGGTACCCATTGAATTCAATGGGTACCCATTGAAACTGAATTCAATTGGTACCCATTGGCATTGGTTTCAATGGGTACCCATTGATTTCAATTTGTAATTGTTTCATTTTCCATATACTTCGATTACCAATTGACTTCAATTGGTAATTTTCAATTGGTAATCCTGATTACCAATTTATTTCAATTGGTAATATAGTCAATGGGAATTTCACCCTGGGTAACCAAATGTTTTACTACAGGACAGATACAAAAAAAATAACGAGTTAAAAACCACAACATACAACATATCTCACTCAAAGATCTGGAGACGGGTAAATTGCTAGTACTTTATGGTGCATTGTGTGCAATGTGCGCTAAATGAAGACTACAAAAGAGTCACTTTCATCCTATGGTAATATATTATACAAATGTACATCTTGGCAGTTCTGAACTGCTAAAATGCCAAAGCTTCAAGGGCGGCTGATCCCTGCACCCATCAGTTTCGCGCCAAGCTATAGGCGCAATGGATAGGCGCTCGCAGTGAGCGCTACTCGGTATCAGAGGGACTGGGAGGACCTTTTTCCTCCCATCTCTATATGGCGGTATTCAACTGAAACATATAATGTACTTTAGGGTTCATGCAGCATATATTAAATTCAAACATTTATAGTGCGAGTAAGCATAATTTTTCTGAATAAGACAGCAGGTGAAAATACCCATTTAAAATTATATGCGAAATTCGCATGCACCATGAGGTGGCGCCGTGCGTATCGAGTACGGGGGGGGGGGGGGGGGGGGGGGGGGGCTGTGGGAGGTGTCTGAGACCATGCAGACTTTCCATCACCGACTCCCACTCTTAGGTCGTGCTTGCATGGACAGATCCTTATCGCAACACCTGATACCAAAACAAGGTTTTGTAATCACAACCGGATCACCATCGGATGTTTACTAAAGGTGGTTGGATAACGAATGTTTCATAACCAACACAGCGCGATAGCGACCCAATATATTTTATATGCTCAATATAAAACGAACCCTTTTATGAAATGGAGCGTGAGAAACATTGTGCTATCGTATCTCACAGACCATCGAAGTATACTTAAACGAGTTTCGATGGATCCGGCCAGGGTCGAGACAAGGAGTTTCATCTAATGTTTTCTTGAGGAGGGGAGGGCTTAATGAAAAACACAATATGATCAGTATAGTATTATAATAGTATTCGTAGTATTCGTAGTATTCGTAGTATTCGTAGTAGTAGTAGTAGTAGTGACTTTAGTAGTAGTAGTAGTAGTAGTAGTAGTACGTAGTATTAGTAGTAGTAGTAGTAGTAGTAGTAGTAGTAGTAGTAGTAGTAGTAGTAGTAGTAGTAGTAGTAGTAGATAGTAGTAGTAGATAGTAGTAGTAGTAGTAGTAGTAGTAGTAGTAGTAGTAGTAGTAGTAGTAGTAGTAGTAGTAGTAGTAGTAGTATATAGTAGTAGTAGTAGTAGTAGTAGTAGTAGTAGTAGTAGTAGTAGTAGTAGTAGTAGTAGTAGTAGTAGTAGTAGACAGTAGTAGTAGTAGTAGTAGTAGTAGTAGTAGTAGTAGTAGTAGTAGTAGTATAGTAGTAGTATATAGTAGTAGTAGACATAGAAGTAGACGTAGAAGTAGTAGAAGCGGAAGTAGTAGTAGTAGTAGTAGTAGTAGTAGTAGTAGTAGTAGTAGTAGTAGTAGTATATAGTAGTAGTAGTAGTAGTAGTAGTAGTAGTAGTAGTAGTAGTAGTAGTAGTAGTAGTAGTAGTAGTAGTAGTAGTAGTAGTAGTAGACAGTAGTAGTAGTAGTAGTAGTAGTAGTAGTAGTAGTAGTAGTAGTAGTAGTAGTAGTAGTAGTAGTAGTAGTATAGTAGTAGTATATAGTAGTAGTAGACATAGAAGTAGACGTAGAAGTAGTAGAAGCGGAAGTAGTAGTAGTAGTAGTAGTAGTAGTAGTAGTAGTAGTAGTAGTATTAGTAGTAGTAGTAGTAGTAGTAGTAGTAGTAGTAGTAGTAGTAGTAGTAGTAGTAGTAGTATAGTAGTAGTAGTAGTATTAGTAGTAGTAGTAGTAGTAGTAGTAGTAGTAGTAGTAGTAGTAGTAGTAGTATATAGTAGTAGTAGTAGTATAGTAGTAGTAGACGTAGAAGTAGACGTAGAAGTAGTAGAAGTGGAAGTAGTAGTAGTAGTAGTAGTAGTAGTAGTAGTAGTAGTAGTAGTAGTAGTAGTAGTAGTAGTAGTAGTAGTAGTATAGTAGTAGTAGACGTAGAAGTATAGACGTAGAAGTAGTAGAAGTGGAAGTAGTAGTAGTAGTAGTAGTAGTAGTAGTAGTAGTACTAGTAGTAGTATAGTAGTTTTAATGTTTCAATTCGCTGAATTAATTCATTAAAAGAATATACAATCCTGGTCAAACCTAAAGGGATAGTTGAGTTTTGGTATAGAGGGCGCTACACAAAATAATTTGTTGGTGAGATAATGTAAAACTGAGTGTCAAATTCAAAAGAGCATATACAATTTTAATGACAGAATAAACTTTATTTGATCAAAATCGGTTCAGAAATGGCTGAAATATCCATAAACATAACCATTTGTAATAAATGTGGGGCCCCACATTTATTCAATAATTTTGAACCAGCCGTTACAAAATTTAAAAAATGCTTCCCTTTTTCACAAATTTACAAAAGGGGTTTTTAAATAGTTGTTGAATATCTTTCTATCTAATCACTATTTCAACAAAACATCACATGCACAATATATTTGTGTTTAATTGGTTTAAACCGATGACTGTTTAGAGAGCGCCCTCATGAGTTTTAACGGCTCTTTAAAAAAAATGATAACATGCTTTTTACTTAGTCATTTGTAAGTTTGTATTCCTTTCGAGCATGGTGGAGTTATTACTATTAGTTTATGTATTGGTGCAGGTTTTGGTTACTAAAATTCAGTTTGACCAAAACTGTACTCTCTTTACCAGAACTCAACTATCCCTTTAATTTAAGTCACTAAAACTAGTATGTTATCATTCACAACTAATAGATAATATTTTAGTTGAACGACGGTAGATAAAACATGGCAGACAAACATTGGATGGCTAAGTTAGAGGCAGTTTTCCTTTTTAACAAAGAACAAAAAGCAGGCTTTACCGTATTATACGGCTGCGGCCGTTAACACAAGAGGGCGCCTACTAGACACCAAAACATTCAATCATATCTTATCAAACAATTTCAATGTGATTTGGGGTAAAAATAATGATTCAATGGTGAGATCTTCAGAATGATTGAAAGGTTTTGTAGATTTACGACAATGTGTAGGTGATCGTGGCCAAGACCTTAGGCTTGTGGTTTTTGGTTAAAATAATTATTCAATAGACTCGTATAGACTGAAAACAATTTTAAAACCACTTTGGTGTACTATTTTCAGCAAAAGTGTGTTTGATTTATGAATATTTTCTTGAATTATTGGATAAATGTTGGTCCCTGCATGCATACATTTTTAAATTTTTGTTTTATTCCAATCGGATATAATGTATGGATATTTCAGCTGTTTCTGAACCGATTTTGATTCTGTCCTTTTCTGGCTTTAAAATAATGCGCTTTTAGTTTAAATTTATACCGATCGCAAAAATAATATAATGTTCTTGAAGCGCCATCTTAACTAAAACTGTACTACCTCTTTAATGTTTTGGGAAATGTGTGCATGTGTGGGCACTATAAACTTTATACATGTACTGGGTGTTAAATCAAACTCCTTTATTTTATTATTATGAATAGGCCTAGTAGGCCAGGCCTATATGCTGTAATTGTAAAGTATGGCATGAATTATATCCATATTAAAGCAGAAAGCTGAAAGGTGTAAAAGTGTGTTGGGTGTGGTCGTGTTGCGTAATCCAAACTCAATTTAACGCAATTAATCAATATTTTCAACAGTTGATTTTTAAATGTGTGTAACACACACTTTTGGGTTATTCCACCCGACCATCTGGATGCACTTGATCTGTTGAAATCAAGTCCATAGCATTCATGAGCTGGTAGGCAATGCATAATATCTAGGGCCATACACCCTCTGGAAATCCATAAATGGCGGAAAGGAGGATTACATGGACAAGTTTGGTAATTTGGTATTTTGATACAGTCAATGACTTGCACACAATTCTTAATTTCTACAGAAGATTTTGGGGACCAAATTGTGCAAAATTTTGAAAATATTGGTTAATTATATATTATGCAACGCCACCACACCCATCAAAAAGTTACACCCTTCATCTAATTCTGCTTCAATATGCTACGGATGAAATCCATCCAATACTTTATTATTTATTCTCAATCAAAAATGTAACTGAGTTTTATTTAATACCCAGTATGAACTCCTTGATCGTAAACGATATCTGTAAACAGAATTAAACCTCTACTATTATTTCTATAACTATTAGTCATAGAATTATTACTAAAAATAAAATGCATTTTTCCGCCCACAAAGAATTGATAAAATATCCTAAAAAAAACATAGATATTATGGGTGGGGCTTATAACTAGTTATCATACAACGTGACAACAACAACATCAGTGTGGTCATCTGACATGTTCAAAGGCGATGGTTTGTTGTGGATGAGTCATACGTCGCCTGTAGAAGGAAAAGCCCACTTTGCTATTTATAAACGCTGACACATAGCTGGCCGCCATTAGTCATCGGGCAAAATACAATGCCTATGTCTAACCACAAGCTTATTACTATGCACAACGCGGTGCAGGTTTCGGTGTACTGAAATACAATACCACTTGCTAGCGCTGTATTATCTCTATGGGTTGTGAACACGCAAGCCATGGTATACACAGGACTGTGTGTGGGGTTTCCATTGTGGGTTTCCATTGTAAGGGTATATTCCACGTCACACCCACATTACCAGTAAAATGTATGTTATAATGCGTGCTCTCTAGTTACCCCCTTTTTGGCGTCTGTGTTGTGCCGTTTTTATATTATTCATTAACATAACTTCATTCAACTTTTACACGATCATGAAGAAGAAAATACATGTATGATACAAATATTTCATACAGTAATAAAACATGGAAGCATATTAAATTGATGTTGAATCTATCATAATTCATATAATTATTATGTTTTATAAATGAGTATATAATACTTATGTAATATTATTTATTGTAATACCATTCTCTTATTTACTTGATATCATGGTTTGTGTGTGAACCGTGTTCCAACTACATGTATACTTGTAATACATTTTACAATGCAAAATAGCCTGGAGCATTATAATACAACCATAGTATACCAACGACCGTATTGTATACATCCCTCCGTTGCATTATGCCCATTATGCATGCACGCGAGTCGGGGTCCATACAGACCACGTACTGATATAACACCGAGGATAATATGCTACCAAACCACTGCAGATGTAATGTTATGATGTCGGTGCATGTAGTCATATAAACTCTGTAGACTAAACACGGAGTACACATACATTTGTATCAGATGAATATCGGCAAACCATTCACACATTTTGTTAAAGAAACTACTGAGAAGGCAAAAGAAACATTGTCAGTTTAGGTGTGGACTGTGGAGATTTAGATATTGAAAATAATGATCTGAGCGCAATGCGACATGCATTATATTATAGTTTACATACGGCCAGTCTACGTTTTTCTTCTTGTAAGCTTATGTGTAGGCAATCAAAATAACACAAAATAAATATTTGCGTTAATTATATGATCATATGAAGTATAAATAAACACGAGATGTAATGTGTGTATTATGATTTTGCAGTGGTTGCCACTTCCCCGCTCAAGCCACAGTGTGCTGCTGAATTGAAATCAACATCTACTATATTACAATTGTCTTTACAAATGCATGCCTATTTTTAGATAATTTATTAATTGCAGTATCATCCTCGGGCGGTCAGTATTGCACGCTGTGAGGCTTGTAATACTCAAGATCATACTCATGTACGTTAAGTACATGTATGTCAAAATACTATTGTCAACTGGACACTGCATATTATTACCATGATAACTAGGTGATTTTGTGCACAAACATAGTTATAGTAGTATACCAGGGACATGGGAGTGTACATTTCCCTGGTTATAAATACTGCAATGTTTGTAGATGTATGTCATGCAGTCATGTACATGTATACTATGTACATGAACATGATGATGAATGATGTACAGTATGCACAATCATGTTCAATATCATAATACAATGCAGGCAGTCATGTCATGACAACCAATCCATTTTTATGTTCATCAGTTCATGAAATATAATTGCATCGACTGATACATGATTGTACTATTTTGAGGTGCGTCTGAGCTTCAGTGCATATTAGCTAGCACACCTTGCACACACAACACTCTGGCTCATGAATTAGGGATGAAGGTCGGGGGCAAGGGGGGGGGGGGGGGGGGGGGGTGGAGGGGGGACATGGTCGCACGTACAACGGCTACATGTAAATGTAATAATGCCAGTGGTAAAAATGCCAGAGGAAATAATGCCAGAGGTAAAAATGCCAGTGGAAAAAATGCCAGAGGAAAAAATGCCAGTGGTAAAAATGCAAGTGACAAAAATGCCAGCGGTAAAAATGCCAGTGACAAAAATGCCAGTGGTAAAAATGCCAGTGACAAAAATGCCAGTGGTAAAAATGCCAGCGACCAAAATGCCAGCGGTAAAAATGCCAGAGGTAAAAATGCCAGAGGAAAAAATGCCAGAGGAAATATAACAGTGTAAAAGACTGCAAATCTCTTTTTTTCTCATCAAGATTATGGTACATGCCTCCCCCCCCCCGAAAAAAAAACATTCATGGCTTCAAACGATTAAAATGCTTTAATTTGCCCAGGATAAAACTTGGTTTTGTAAACGGACTTTGTATTTGTATATACATCTATGTATATGTATATGTATATGTATATAAGTCATCTTCGAAAGTTATTAATGGCTATGAACCAAAAAGCTTCTTGGGGTGTTGATTGAAAAATATTTTCTGCTGCCGCCTGCCACCATTGCCCCCCCCCCCCCCCCCCCCCCCACTCTTTACACTCTCTAAGGCATGTCAATGTGGGCCTTTTAGCTCTCTCACCAGTGAATCGGGGAAATAATGCCCCCTCCCTCACCCCCGCCCCCCCCCCCCCCCGCCACCCTCTCAATCGAAGATGACTTATAAATTGTATACAAAGTCTGTCTACGAAATAAGTTTTTATCCTGGGCAATTAAGGAAAGCTTTTTTTTTTTTGGGGGGGGGGGGGGGGGCATGTACCATAATCTTGATGAGAAAAAAAAAATAGATTTGCAGTCTTTTACACTGTAATATTTTCCCTCTGGCGTTTTTTCCTCTGGCATTTTTACCACTGGCATTTTTGTCGCTGGCATTTTTACCACTGGCATTTTTGTCACTGGCATTTTTACCACTGGCATTTTTGTCACTGGCATTTTTACCGCTGGCATTTTTGTCACTGGCATTTTTACCACTGGCATTTTTTCCTCTGGCATTTCTTCCACTGGCATTTTTACCTCTGGCATTATTTCCTCTGGCATTTTTACCACTGGCATTTTTACCCGACACCCGTACAACCCCCTAAAATTGACAAAACACTACCAAACAAAGGGGAAGGTAATAATAGAGAGTGCCCCTAAAGTGTGCCCCAAACAGTAATAAACCCAACTATGCAACTGCTCTTGTGTTTGACCTCGCACCTTCTGAACTTGATCCCGATCACTGCATGGAATTGTACTTCTATTCACTGTACACAGATTTATGAAATCATGGAAATACTTTATACGATTGCGATTGAAAGTACATGTCTGACGAAATAATAGTGCATATGAGTCCGCAAATGTCTGCGTTAGCAATTATGGATAATATGCGTTTTAAATCAACATGACGGAAAAGTAGTAGATTCGACCTTATCTAACACGTTTAATATTATATATTACTTCGAGCACAACGAAAATTGCTTCGAATATATAGTTTGCATTTTGGGGTGGAATGTTGGAACTTCCCTCATTTGTTCATGCTAATAATGTCAAGCTCAATGCCCTAGTCATTATTTCGATGTACGTGCTGGGCATGGTAGACGACGCGACAGTAAAACACATGTACTATAAATGAAAGTGGAAAATACCCTGGGCAAGGTACTAGGTGTCCCCCTAATTGATGACTCATACACCTCACGCGTGCACCAACCACGTCACTCTCTAGAGCTCTCAGACCAGACGAATCCTCGAACACCGCGATTAGTTTTTTCTGCCCGTTGTTTAATCATAGGCATAGCTAATTATGATCTTTCATTGTGCAGGTCTTCGTGTAAAAATATAAACACCTTTATTGCTGATCGAATTTGAACAATAAGTTATTGTTTCGATTAGAATGAATGACTAGAAATCAAAGCTTACATATAAATATACATAGATTTATAGATGCCTCGATCACCGAATATACGAGTATAAGTACAATTAGCGACCAATGTCCCATAGGCCATAACTATTTTTGTCATTCAAATTTCATCGATCGGTACTCATTTTTGGTTCAGTCATTAATTCAAGAAGTTTTTTAAAGATTCTGCCCGTGAGAAAATTTGATGAAGACAGATAAAAGACAAAATGACCTAATTCAAAAAGTCACAAGTCTTGTGACTTTTTAGAGCCTATGCATGCCTGTTCATCGTTGTGAAGTGTTTTTAAATGTCCGTATTTCAGTATTTGTTTTTCAAAGGGCACATGACGTTAAATTCATTTATTGTGAATGATTGTAAAACAAAAAATGCAATTTGAAATCTCTCGGTTCTCAGTAAAACTGCAGAAATTGTTTTGTTTTTGTGAATTTTGAAATATGCTGAATTTGCCGGGTAATTTTGTCTTTAATTAGTGCTCAGTCAACCATGAAGTAATTAATGGTTGTCTCTCCCCTTTGCCCATACTTTACATACCACCAAATAAAATATTCTAGTCCAGACGAAATCCTAATACAATTCTTGGTTATGAAATTATTATCAGATGTTTTAATAGAGGTGGGGGATTTACTTGTGTTAGGTTTTACATTACCGTATATCATACGTTTTTTTAAAGTCATTATAAACATTACACGACTCAAGATTACTGACACGAATTAAGATATGAAACAAAACTAGACAAAGTAACGAGAAAACCAAGATCATCTTATACAAAATATTTAGCATGGACAATTTTGAAAAAACCCCATTAACATTTCAGAAAAGCGTTGGAGATAATATAAAATAATTAAACAGTGACACGCTGAGATATAACATAAAGCTGAAAAACGATGAAGTACATAATACTAAATTATTTATGAAATAATCCCCCAATGATGATGAAAAGGAAAAGTCAAAGTACAAGTGCATTACTGTGTTTGTATACTGTTTGTATGAGTGTTAAATTATTTTTGTGATGTAGAAATACAACAGAATCAAGTGAATTTGAAATACAAATATTACTTTTCCGAGAACACCTATAAATAAAAATACCAAGAGTATAATTAGTCGTATATAAGATGACATTTCTGCACACTTTTAATGTAAACCTGTATAATAGGCCTAGCATAGTGGGGAGTTGATTGATGTCCCATCACACGTAGATGCCGAGTTTATGGTATAACTTGTATACACACTTATTATAGATCAGTGCATGCTTGTATACCAAGTAAATATAAAGTAAATTAATGATTAACTTCGTACTGTATATTACAGCCTACAATCTTCAAACTAAACATTGACGGAGGTTGACAACTTGTCTGACACTGCATGTTGGAAATTGTCGAGATTATTGTTTGTGAGAAGATATTATAAGTGCTTATAAATGCAAATAGAATGTTTCAATTTTATTATCCCAAATCAGCAAAATAACATTGAACGATTTATGTCCGTGCTACATTATAATGATGTATTGCCTATATGAGAATAAAACGAACAAGAACTAGCAACATATAACCTGTGTGTATGCATGCATACGTGTGTGAGATAATCAGATACAGCACTTTTGCACCACACAATTATATAGTTACGTGCGTTTCTGTGTTGATGTTTATTTGTTTGTAGTATTGCGATTGATAATTAATACAATCATACATTTTTAGAAATTACGAAATATAGATATATTTGATTTATTACTTAATTTGTCTGGTTGGTAATGTATATACCGTATCATTGGCAATTTGGCATGCATAATAATTCTATCAATGTAAATGTATCAAATATATACAGTATAATTATACTATAGCTTCCAGAACATACTTGAGAATGATATACATCATGTCTTTGTTTTCAATCATCATCACGTGTTTGATTACCAATTCAATGTTGAAGATGAAAATAATGTATTTTAATAATTATGTGATTTGAGAGTGAGCGTTTAGCTGTCAGGCATACAATGAAAGCCAATTAATTTCAATTCCATTCAATGAAGATAACAATAATTGTATTGTAATATATCATGTGATTGGCGTTGTGGCTGTCAGGCATGCTATAAAACCCGTTTCAATTCAATTGATTTCGATGAATTCAATTGAATTCAATTCAAAGACACTGCGGGTCGATCCTGTGTGTGTTGACCGCGATTTGACGCACAATAAAAGGAAACTATTCCAGGAATGTCGCCCTGAATGGCGTGAACAAGGATGAACAAACAAAAAAACATGCCCGCGTCACGTGATACGGAAGCAAAATTTCGAAATCTAGCATTCCAGCTTGTAAATGATATGTTATAGCACAAAGAAATTGTACATTGCGAAATGGCGGGAATTTTCCAACACAAATCCTTTGTCATCCCGTCATCATGCTGAAATGTATTTGAGGACTTCAATTATAATGCAATAACATCTTTTTAACAATGAAACAAACAAACAAACATAAACTTGCGGGGGGAAAAAAACACAAAATACTGCGAACTTCCCAGGTTGCAAGACAACATTGGTCCATCGTTGGAAACTCGCAAGTCGCAACTCTAATTTGGACGTTGGAATCAAGTCGGATGCCAACGTTGGTCCAACGTTAGATTCTCGCAACTCATTAGAGGTTATATAAACTTGTTGGCCCAATAGTGGTCCATCGTGGTTATTTGCCAACGTTGGACCAACGTCATTTGGGCGTACACACACGTCGCTGGACGCTGGTCCAACGTTGCCAGTCAACGTTCGACCAAACGTTGCGAAAAGAAATGGCCAACGTTGGTCCAACAATGGACCACTGTTGGCTTGCTGCCTGGGTTGTAATACTATTCATCGAATACATTATGTAAATTATCAGTTAAAGGACAATATTTATACACGTATACATACTCATTTTTTTTTATTATGTTGATATTTGTTTTAATTAATGGTAACAACTGTTTGATGGATGAATGGATGGGTGGGTGGATTGATAGATAAAAAGAAAACGTAAGTTCAAACACGTTATATTTAAAACCACATCATACAATTGAGTTACAATTGTATACAATCATACATCGATGAACAAACATACAATTCGGCCCGGTCACACATCACCGGATAGCGTAAACAGATGCCCGACGAAGTGTACACTTTTCAATCCTTCGTCTCTGTTCGTATAATAAGAATGTCCCTCGTATATTATGCGTTTCTTGTCCATTCCTTGAAAGGCGATTTCCGTTGTATGATCCGGTGGAATGTTCTGTGCATAAAGCAATGCAGACGACTTTCATCACCGGATAATTTGATTTCGCAAATGTTCTATTCATTGGGCATCCGTTCACGCTATCCGGTGATATGTGACCGGGCCTTTATAAAATGTGAAGCGTTGCGAACCGGAAGGAGTCGGGAACTTGTATGGTGACAGCCAGGCAGCAGCAACAAAGCGCTAACAGGAAACTCTAAACAGGCTTAGTGCCTCGCTGCACGTCCTGCCCACGTTCTGCTTCCGCTTCGACTGTCTTTTGCAGAATATTCTATTTGATTTGCAAGGTTGGGTTCTTTTATTGAAGAAAATCTTCATGCTATAATAGATTCTTATCAGTTTTAATAGGCTTTCGTTTAAACAATAGTTAATCTTTAAATAAATACCAACAATGCACGCACATAATTTATACCGCATATCAAATTACACTGTCTATATAATTATGATTCCAAATATGTGTAATTTTACTCCACAATGTTTGTATTTTGTTACAATGTTTCCTATATAATGGTGTAATTGTACACTGATGTTCCTGGTGCATGTTCGGTCATTATAGTTTGTTTAAAGGGATTTAGTAACATTGTCCAAATCCTAAAACTTACACTTGGAACTTTAATTTCCCTTTTGTTCAAAACTGTCTACTGGATAATTTAGGCCGTGTACAAAGTAAGTGCAATGCAGTTAGTGAATATCACTTTTCATTTTTGCTCATTTCTCATTTTAAAAACCCATCAAATTAAAGGGATATAGTTGAGTTCTGGTAAAGAGAGTAATATACAGTTTTGGTCAAACTGAATTATAGTAACCAAAAATTGCACCATTATACATTACAAACTTATAACTCCACCATGCTCGAAAGGAATACAAAAATACAAATGACTAAGTAGAAAGCCTGTTATCATTTAAAACAAAGAGCCGTTAAAACTCAAGAGGGCGCTCTCTAAACACTCATCGGTTTCAACCATTTTAAATAAAATATTGTGCATGTGATGTTTTGTTGAAATAGTGATTAGATAGAGAGATAATCAACAGCTATTTAAAAACCTATTTTGTACATTTTTGTAAAGAGGAAGCATTTTTAAAATTTGTTAATGGCTGGTTCAAAATTATCGAATAATTGTGGGGCCCCACAGACATTACAAATGGTTATGTTTATGGATATTTCAGCCATTTCTGAACCGATTTTTGATCAAATAAAGTTTATTGTGTCACTAAAACTGTATGCTCTTTCGCATTTGACACTCAGTTTTTCATTATCAAATTTTATGTAGCGCCCTCTATACCAAAACTCAACTATCCCTTTAACTTGAAAATCACGCCATACTTTGTGGGCATATCAGATCACACCAATACACATCTAGTAACTTTGTTGACTTGTGCAAAAAGTGATGAGTGGTTGATACAATGTAGGCCTATATTGTTGTTATCTGATATGTTCACTGGATGTTGTGTGAAAATTTCAAGTTAAATGGACATTATACCGTATGGCAGAGTAATTAGCAAAAATGCGAAGTGATATTCACTAACTCATTGAACTCACTTTGTACACGGTTACGACGATCCAGTGGATAATTTAACTTCTGAACACTTCAATCGTAAATATCTTTTCAACGAAATGGAAGTTTGAAAAACCAAAACCTGTCCCATGATTTGATTGCTAATACGAATACAACAAGGGAACCGCTAGAATTCCAATTGGATTTTGAGGATTTGGACAAAGTCCCTTTAATCACTCATCACTTTTTGCACTTGTCTACAAAGTTACTAGATCTCTTTAATGTGCTGATTCAGTTGATAATTATGTAGTTGATATGTTAATATTATTGTAGGGGAAGAATGCCTCGACCAATCACTTGGATAATTATAAATTATTCAATGTTTTTTTTTTTATTTGTATTATTGTGTAACAAATCGTTTTATTGTAAACTTATATGGCGGCAAAAGTGAGGGGCGAAATGGTTTACAAGCAAAACACAACAACACTTTGAAATGAGGAGGGGGAGGGGGGGGGGGCAACTGGGGATGTACCAATTTAAATGACATGAGAATATTTTTCATTTTTGCAATGTTCATAATATTGAACTAAAAGTAGGCTAACGTTTACGGGCTCGACACTCCCATGGTTATAAGTTTACATGATGCATAAGGGCAGTTTAATTGTAACAAAACGTGGAGGTGTATCAAACTATTACATTTCAATCAGTTAAAAAAGAATTCGCTATACTAAAGTATGCTTATTTGTTGATGTTAATTATCAAAAGACGCCGTGACTGCAGTCCCAATGTTATTTTCAAAATGTTATAAACATGCTCCGTGTACCTGTTATATTTTTCTTCAAAGTAACATTGGTACAGCATATCACTTTTGCAAGTATCGGGGCCCATATTCATAACAGTCCACTGGCTTAGTTGTATGCCAAGTCTATTTTTAAAATATTTATTGACGTGGCTAACTATACTAAGTATTAATAGGGTTAAATTAGTAGGTACCGAAGGCTAACCCAGCTAACTACAAACATTGCTTTTTGCTCACTAAACTGAACTTAGCTACCGGGGTTTTGGGCCTAGATTGATAGTCGGTCATGTGTGTATAATCATGAACCTATGGTATAAAGATATATTCACACCTGTTATGAAATTGGAACTTATACCAGAATAGTAAAGTTACCTTGATAACAAGACATTTTGTTATATATACATGAAGGTTGTCAAAACAATATAATGCAAAACTTCAAAAGGAAATATTTGAGATTCGGGACCGGATGTTATCATAAGGAGAGTGGAAAGTTGGCTATTTTATGTCATCATACTTCATTATTTTTGGGTTTTTACTTTGTACAAATGTTTGTATCGAGACAAGTCCATTTTGCTTATTTATTTATTTATAAGTTGCCTACTGCTGTAAATCATACAAATATTATTTGATGGACGTGTTCGGATGTGAAATTCTCTAGTTGAGAATTATAACTACATTGTGAACAAAGTTAGTGCAGTGAGTTGGCAAATACACCACGTTAATTTATCGGTCATCATAACATTCATTTTCACACATCACTCAGTGACTCAGATCACAAACATACACATTTTATCAACAATCTCTCACTTTTGCACAAGTCAACAAAGTTACTAGATCCCTTTAATTGACATGCGCAGTGGAACCTCTTTATAAAGAGCTCTGATTAGAGATATAACACATCCGTTTTAAAACAAGGTTATTTGGCTGGTCCCATTTTTTTTTTTAAACAAGATAGTGAGATACCTGTTATAACAAGGTAATTTTCTTGTCCCCAAGGACTAAGTTGGTATAAAGATAATGAAGAGTATTCAATTGAGTAATTTACATTATAATATACAGTGAAACCTTGTTATAACGAGCCCCTCCTGCCCATTTAATTTACTTTGTTATCATTACCAGATATCTTATTGTACCAGGGCTCAAAAGTAATAAAATACACAGAACCTGGACTTGTGAAATAGCCTTGCTATATCAGGTACCTCGTTATAACAGAGCTCATTATAAAGAGGTTCCCCTGTACATGTACACTACATGTAATGTAAGTTAACAACAATCCACACTTTTTTTAATAAATCAAAGCATACATCCATACACTGTGTATATGTAATATAAGCACACTCCTCTCTATTCCCCCCAACATCAATTTTGTTTTATTATGCACGTTTTTTTAATTCACAAAGACACTAACACACCATCACACACTTTACTCAATCATTTGCACAATCAACCCAAGAAATGAAACACACATACATGATTGGGATTAAGATTTCTTGTTTTTTTTAATCAGCCAACATACTGCTGTAACCGTAATATTTGTATACAATGCATGGCAAACTTCTGAAAAATGACAACATTGCGAAGAATTCACACATGCACTCTTGCACATGTAATTTATAAATTTACAGACTATAAAAATGATAGAAAAATCAGTTGATAATGGACTGGAAGAAATCATTCAAAATCAACATATTATTTGCAGAAATGAAACGATGGATTGAACCCGATTACAAGAATAAAAATGAAAATAAAAATGGTGCATTTAATGCACACTCAGCATCCATGCATGCATCATACATGGAGTGCTGGATGCAATTTATTGCAACCTGTCGATTTTGTCGATATATCAAGCAAAATATATACTGGTGGGCACTGTACAGACTCTTGGTTTGTTACTTTGTCTGACACGTATAACAATACATTCGTGACTTTGTACTGGCCCTCTTTGTTATCTCACATCCATTATGATTATCGTTTGTATAAAAGAAATTTCAAGCACATTTGGTATTTCTCCCGTTATTCATTTATAATTTGCCATATTTCTATGAATGAGGCTCTAATAATCCATGAATCAAATCAAAACATTTTAGTTATAAATGTTAAATGATATCAGCCTAACAGTATAGCTAACAATCAAATAGCAGCTTCAATGTTAACACATTATCTATTATTGCAAATAGGCATTAGTTGGCACATCTTTAAAAAACATTTTCTATTATGTGACATATACAATACAGTCGTGTGCATTGAGAGATGAAATAATTATTAATATTGGAGGTCTTATATTGGGATGTTCACATTGACGTATGTGATCATGTTTAGTGGAATGCACTCCCACACATGCCCTTTCAATATTATATTGGTTTGAACTTTGAACATGTGTTATTTTGAAGATCACAGAAGATGTGTAAATTATAAAGCTAAACAAAGAAGTGTGGTTATGCGGTTACTTTAAATGTCTTTCTCACAAATGTAACTCTGCTAACTCGACTATCAATGAATGACATGAACTGATTATTGTCCTGAAGTAAGCTAAATTATACTTGTAATTCAGTAGTAGTCCCCAGTTCATTATGTTTGTACATTATCACTTCCAACATTTACTGGTATGTATTTTTAAAACTATATTTCAAAGATTTGATAAGGGTAGAGTGGCTTACAAGATATTCAATAAAAACAACAGCACATGCAGAATGCCACATCAATGTGCATGATTATATGCAATCTTAGCTTTGAATTTACATGCAAACAAAAGATTCATAATCATCACTGTGTAAGAAAATAAATGTAATGAAATTGCCATCATTTCGAAAAAACGAACCAAATAAAATATATCTCATTATTATGCATACATGTACTTGAAAGACTTTTCATCAGACATATCTCACATGCCTTCTGTTCTCCACTCTTGTTTCAGCAGGTGCTCATGAATATCAGAGCCCCCACTTCTATGACAAACACATGCTCTGAAAATATGCATTAACTTACTGGAAAATTAACTGAGCTAACGCCTGAAACGAAAATGTGTTCCTCTTTAACTTCACAGTACTGACTTCACATCTGGGCAAGAAAAATGAACCAATACATTTGCTATCAATCTGCCTGGACAGTTGTTGTTTGGGCGGAAAAACAATTATGCTTTTACATTTACATGATCGGACACATACTGATTTTATAATTACATAGTATAGATCAGAAAATCAAATAGATAATCATACTATCAGATTCTTGCGTAATCTCAAACCGGAAGCTGAGGATATGCAATTTATGCATCTTAGAAAACAAAATGACACAGGTACGATGAATAAAGGGTTCCTGCCCCAATATTCTGACCTTGCTAAATACTAATTTATGTGAACTGAACTGTAAACCAGCACAAGTTTGTTCAACTTCGTTCCAAGATAAGCTTTATGGGCATACATCATTAATGGGCAAACAAATGTTAACTTTACCTTACAGTCTTCATAATAATGAGCACGGATCAATCTAGTTTCAAAATCATGCTTTCAGCACACATTTGCTGAATTTGTCCAACATCACAGAATGGGATAACAAAAGAACCCATTCATTGTCAAGGTTTATATAAAGTCAATTTAGAATTCCCCTTCAAATCAAAAGGCTAACTGTTGTGCAAGCATAACTTGGCACCCACTTTTAACATGTTCCATTACACTTTGCTTCAGGGCACAAACTTGATCTCTCAGCTTGGTTGCAGTTGCTGATAAGTCCGAGTTCATTGTTTTGAGATCTTTGACCTTGTCCTCTAATCTTGAGATCCTCTCCAGCTTGCGTTTGCGGCACTTGCTGGCTGCGATTCTGTTCCTGAGTCGCTTCCGCTCTGCTTTGATGCTTTCTTGCATCTCCATGTTGATAGGGGACATGGGTGGATTGCCGGGGTGAAACACGGGAACAGTCTGGGGTTCCTCATGCAAAGGCTCCTGCTTGATGTCAACTCGTGGCCACCGACCGGTAGTTAAACCAGTCGAGTCAATACCGCCTTGCATAGAATCGCGAGTTCCAAAGCTGACAGTTGAGCCTGGGAGCGAGGTGGTGGTTGGCATCGCAGGGTTGTAGATCGACGTCGGGGCAGTGGTCATGCTCGAGATGGTGGTCTGGGTGAGAAGGGCCTGATGGTAGGTGGTTGAAGGGCAAAGATCAGATTGATCTCCCGTATCCGACGAACCATCGTCGTCGCTGAGTACAGACTCGTCGCCAGAAAGCGTGGTATCGTTTCGCTGATGGAGGCTCTGCAAAGCTTCAACGAACCCCTGAGCGAAGGCGGCCTGCTCATCCGTAACGTTTTTCGGGCAGATGAACTGAGTTGGTGTTGGAGTGGTGCAAATATTTCCCTGCTGGGAGATGATCATCTTTTCTAGCTCGGGAGAAGCAAGTTTCAGCATCTGTACATCGGGAGTAGACAGCACCGAATGCTTGCGCTTGCCCGTGTCCAGATCAAGAGTCATGCATTTCTTCTTGCTCGTCCACGGGTTGTGCATATCTTCGTAGAACTGCGTCTCCATCTTTTTGCGACCGTTTTCGCCTGACATAAAAACAGTTATGAACGTTCAGTTTGCAGTGAAGTTAAGTCTGAGTCACTTTGTAGTTGAAAACAGAGGAGGGAATTCCTCTAGTATAGAGCAGGTAAATGAGGATTACTGCGGCTGCACGGGAGAGCTCTTCAGATTGTGTTCCGATCACTAGCAGCGAATCTTCGTCTGGATTTCCGTATCAGCGCTGACTCACAATATATACACTGACTAACCTTTCCCAAAATAGACGGAAATACAGGTGACATCATATCGCCGACATATGATTGGTTGGTGATGATGTAAGCTGTGAGTTTGGCACTGAGATAACGTTCTCTGATTGGCCGTCGCGTATGTCAATCAATGAGGGAACCCTCTATATGTGACAAGCGTGCACGGAAATCGCATACCGAACCCACTGTACATTGTGCATACTTATTGTATACACGATACAGAGAAAAAAAAGAAATACAACTCGAAGCGTCCATTTTTTTAGAGGGGATATTTTATAATTGAAATGAAAGTATACACTATGATGATCGAATTAGTAGTTTGCACAGGAGGAAGAAGCTTAATATCAGAAAAATATTTTCTTTTAAAATATTTTATCCACATAGGTGATGGAAAATTGAATGATGTAAATAATTATAAATGTGAGGTTATTCCCTAAATCTTGGATGAACGCTTCCAACATGTATACGTCACGAAATGCTTTTCCGGGTAACCCCAACCGGAAGAAGATGCTAATTTCCATAACAAAACGATCTTTTAACCTTGAGTTTACTACGTCACAGCCAGTATTCCATATTTGGTAATGTTGTGGAAGTGAAGATCTATCAGGTGATTAAACTTCTGATTGAATTGTGAACCCCAAATGGCAGGTGAGAATAAAAACTATTTATTTTCCAAGTAATAACTTCCGGAAACTTAGCGTTGATTCCAATCTATGCATGTCAATGCATGGCAGGGATGGTGCAGTCTGAGTGATGGGTTTACGGTCGTGCATTGGCCTGCATGCATGCTGCATTGATCCACCACTGCACTGGCACTGCCACTGGCAGTGTGGCACTGCATCAGTGCATGCCATTGGTAGAGCTACATTACTTTACTACCACTTTACTTAAAGTCTTTGACAAATACCATAATACAGTACCGAAATTAGTGCAATTAACGAAAAGTGTCAGTATGACATGCCTATGCTACTGCATGGCCTATGGCTAGATCGACAAATCTATCGCTTTCAGTTTCATGGCCTTTTTGACATATTATTGTTATTTTCACTGTCGGCATGAATGCCGACAGTGAAAATAACAATAATAATGTCAAAAAGGCCATGAAAGCGATAGATTTGTCGATCTAGGCTATGCCGGCCTGGGCTATGGCTATGCGGTGTATACTAAATTATAAATATGCCTACACAAATCAAGTAGTAGTAGTATATATCTAGACTAGTATATTGACTGTAGACAATAAATTAAGACAGTGTATGGCATCGCCATAGTGAATTTATACACCTATAATAATGAATTATGGTCTAGTGCGCTAGCTGGTCCTGGAACAAGTTAGGACTTATAATGAGATCATTATTTTGTTACATGTTGACGTTGTAGCCTGGCTGTAGGACTAGGACTAGGACTAGGAGAGCTGAGAGTGAGACTGAGAGAGATAGTATTAGTAATTATGAAGTAGCAACTAGAACTAGAACTAAGTATAAAGTAAAACTAAAAGTTTTACTTTTATTTTTAACACAACTTCACAAGTAAAATTTATGAACATTGTCATTGGTGTTGCCTGAATGCAGGAATTAATTTTAAATTTTAGGGGGCTACTTTTTCAATCTGATGGATATCACAAAATATTTCACATAATAGTTAATACCCTATGCTATGACAATTTTACATTTTTAGGGGCTACCTCCGGATTTCAGGGGGCTATTTTGAAAATTAGGGCGCAAAAATCGCCCTCAGCCCCTGTAGGCTATATTTCCTACCCTGATTAAAATTCTGTTGCTTTGCACAGCGCCTGGTATACTGGTTACAGGTTAGGTACCACCACCACCACCCATCCCCATTACATGTGGGTACCTATACAGGTACCCACATCCCCACCTACATCAAAACGTAAGGTAGGGTTTCTCCCCGTTCATTCATTCCACTTATGACATGACATTTGTAATCTATAAGGTGAAATTAAATCATTGAAAGATGTGTTTTTGATACTTACCCACTTTTCTTGCTATGAATCAGCCAATATTTCACGTTCATTTGCCATGCAGTCGCGTCGAGCGCTGATCATCGCACACGCTTGCGACGGAAGTACCGTGAAAAGTGTGTTGCTGAAATGACCTTTCGTTAGGTAGTCTTCGTCCAGCCATGAATTGATACGTTGTAAATTACTTACGCACATTATTGTATGCCTGTCAAATCGGAAATAAAGTGTGTGCCACTGAGTGCGCTTGAGATGAAACTACCGTATTTTGCTTGCGAATTGTTGTTTTTCAAACTTTTAAAGAATATGGATTTTAAAATTGTAACGACTGATTTTTGAATAGAATTAAATAAAATACGATGGAATATATTCATTTTTTATGAAAAAACGTACACACATTAAATTAAATTATACATTTTTACTTTGCAGTTTTAACAGTTGATGATGAGCCTTGCTTCCGACCAAAACAAGTTCGTATGATTGATGACGTAATACAATTTGCGCTAGCTACACGGTGCCGGTGAACGCCATTATTACGTGTGCGGTGATGCTGGATTGACGTGCAGTTCAGGACCAACGAACAAAATTGTAGCCCATTTCAATTTAGCTAGGGGCAACGTGACGCCTCCAAATGGAGGATTTTAAACCTGTCATCTAGCACGATCTGCAAAGTTAGGTGAGAAAATAAAAAAACACACAGTGATTAATTTAACGTCATATACAGTCCTACAAAAAAAACGGGGGTTAGTGAAGTCACTACTGCTATACGGCAGTGTGACTTTTGGGCATACTTGGCCATACAGTTTCCCATTCGCTAGTGTACATCGCAACGCAGGCGTGCCACCACCCACACATAGCTACATTACAATAGCGTTGTGCGGAGATGAACCTCTCCCGCTTGAATTGATTGATGCACTATCCAACACAAAAATATTTTTGCCAGCCGATTCCTCCCTCCATTTACCAGCAAATGCAAACAAAACTTTTGTTTATCATACTTTATGTGATTCACAATTCATATAATTTGATAATAATTACCAACTCTGTTGTTTTGAAGATCGCAAAAGGTAGAAAAAAAAGTATTTCCAGTCCGTTTTCCGTAGCAACGCTTCCTAAATTAACGGCGTTCAACTGTTGAACGTAAATTGGATATTGCGCAATAGTACAATGTGCCACCACGATGTACGATGTGCCACCACCCAAAAGTAATATATTTTTATAAAGAAAAGGTAACATTCCGAAAAGTTCAGAAAAATTATATTTAATTGGAAAACCCATCACCATACTACAACAACATGTGTTCATGGGTATGCATCCCGGGGGGGGGGGGGGGGGGGGGGGGGGGGGGCACTCGAATTATTTTTTGACGGGGGTGTGCCTCACAGAACTCTGAAATGGGGGTCTGAAGAGCCGACTACAAGCACAAAATATAGGGTCTTTGGAGCTACAAAAACCCTGAAACGGGAGTTAAGGGGACTAAGGAGCAGACTAAAACTACAAAATACATAGACTTGGAGCTACCAAAGACCTACGGAAACCCTCCAAAAGGCTAAAAAAAAGTTCAAAATGGCTCAAAACGGCTCAAATGGTGGTCCAAGGAGCCGAACTAGAAGAGAATAATGGACTTGGCGCTAGTCAAATGCATAGCCAAGTCATTCCGGGGGTCTTTGGAGCGGCAATTTGTGAAAATCGGGTATCTTTAGAGCTGTGATCGGGTGTGAAAAAGGGGTTCTTTTAAGCGGCACATACCCGTCTGACATTATACATGAGTGCCCCCCCCCCCCGGGGTCTGCATACAAAGATTACCTTTTGTCTAGGACGAACGCGGAACGCATCGTCCGTTAATCTATTGTCTCCAAACATACGCATAGAATTGGCGCACTCTCAAACGTTTGGCACACGTACGAAACCATGAGATCATAATGATTCCGTAAGTGGTGGTAACTAATTGCATTGTTTATGAATTACATAACCCTTTGCAGAGAGTTGGGCATCTATTTGATATCACACAACAGTACCACAACATATAATTATGTGTTGTTCTTTGCCTGGTGGTCCCCTTTAAGTCTTAAAGGGGACCACCAGGCAAAGGATAACACATTATTATATGCTTTGTTACCGTTTTGTGATATCAAATAGATACCCAACATTTTGCAAAGGGTTGTGTAATTCATAAACAAAGCAATTAATTTCCACCACTTACGGAACCACGGCTATCTCCTGGTTCCACACGGGCCAGGTATTTGCGAGTGCGCCAATGCAATTCACGCGTACGTCAATAGAATCCCGGATGATTCGTTCGCTCTGCACAGAGCGCCGCTGGCTCTGCTCGCATAATAGTCTGCGCATTCAGACTGCATAACCGCATGGCTGAGAATGGTGATGCGTTTTCCAATTATATATTTTTTTCTGAAAACATATTTTTGTGAACTTATTGAAGGAATGGAATACTAAAGATGTTACCTTTCTATAATAAGATTATTATTTTGGGGTGGTGGTACCCTTTAACTGAAGTTGGCAGAGCTTTTCAGTTTCAGCTGATACTTGATAAATGATAGTTTATTCACACTTTGCCTTGGTTTGTGCTTGGCCTTGGCCTTTGGCGCGATGCCTTTGCCGCTGCCATGCCAAGACTAACAGTTTTAGACTTTCAAACACTCTAAAATTCATCACAATTACTGGTACTATTCAATAACCAAGTTACTTTGGTGGAAAAAATCAGCAATTAACTTAAATAATCGCTACCAGTGCCATACCAGCCATTCAAAGCAGGAGAGTCTAGAGACTAGAGTATGGACAAGCATTCTTTGCGCGTATTGAAACTTAATTCGCCCATCGGCCGGTGGTATGCAAAAATTAGAATTTGGCAACAAACATCACCAATTTGAAAGAGCAAACATTACTTGTTTGTTGACTCCTATATGACTCCTGTAGATTTATATGTCTTCTCTATGTTGATTGTTGCTACTATATAATTTAAACTTCAGTTGCCCATGCATTGAGGCTCGTCAGTTTTACTCATAAATAAAAAAAAAATTAGCAATCAAAAAGCAAACTTTCTGGAGAAATACACACTTTGTGACTGGTCTTTTTCATAAATCGCAACTTTGGTGTCTGAACAACAATATTTGGAGAAGGAAGAATCAGAAAATTAATCATAGTACTACATGACCATTTACATTGTTTAAATGTGGATAAAAACTGAACTTTACTTTCATGGCCAACATAGAAATGATTACTACATGGCTCTTTGAAGATATCCATCTATTGTTATGAGGAACTCAAATTGGCAATGCACTCAGACAAATTTGTAGACAATTTTTAAATCCCTTCATGCATTTTGCACAAAAATTGTCAATTTAAAAATTGTCACTTTTCCGTTCCCCAAACATTGAGATATATCGAAATGTATTCTTCGTAATAGAAACAAGTAGAAACAAGTTGTTCACAAATTTGCAAACATTTCAGAATCAAGTACATAATGTATATTATTTTAGGCTACAAGATTCAAGTTTCCCGTGATATGGATGTAATAATGTTCCAAATAAATTATCTCATTATGAATGACTACATAGATTTAGATTCTGCATGACAGATTTCCCTAATAAGTCATCTTCCTCATGTGATCCTGTATCTCTGCTGTTGAGATTGTTAACTGTTTATGTTTGTGGTTATTTTTTCCTGAAGATGATTAGAGTGATCATCAGTGATGCTGCTCAAAAAGCGTGTTGGCATCGAGGGAGCAATGATTAAGGGTTTGTGGAGTCTGCGGACATCACTCCCTGCCCCCATCATTGGAAATGGCATCTCATTGTTAGCGCTGACACGCAAGCTTTTCTCACGCTGTCTGCTTGTGCCAGGGGCATTGACAGGATATAGCATTCAAGCACAACCACTGACACACAATTAGCCTCTTTTGTCATTCCAGAATTCGTATATCATTCCTTCCGTCTCTAACATCTTGAACAGATTTTTCTTTAACGCTGATCCTTCTATCCTACTTCCCACCCTGTT